>SJYT01060499.1:986-17396 GCA_006410635.1 Cephalophus harveyi
CCCCCCCCCCCCCCCCCCCATAAAGCTGCCAGAACTTACCGGACTGGCAAATAGTGTCCTCTTGGAGAGCACAAACAGAACCTTGTGCACCAGGACCCAGGAGAAAGGAGCAGTGACCCCACAAGAGACTGACCCAGGCTTGCCTTCTAGTGTCCAGGAGTCTCCAGCGGAGGTGTGGGTCGGTGGTGGCCTGCTGCAGGGTTGGGGGCACTGAGTATAGCAGTACGTGCATGGGATGTTTTGAAGGAGGTCACCATTATCTTCATTACCTTCACCTTAGTTTGAAAGTGCAAGAAAGCGAAAGCGAAGTCTCTCAGTTGTGTTTGACTCTTTGCTACCCCGTGGACTGTAGGCCATCAGGCTCCTCCATCCATGAGATTCTCCAAGCAAGAATACTGGAGAGGGTTGCCATTTCCTTCTCCAGGGGATCTTCCCTACCCACGATCAAACCCAAGTCTCCCGCATTGAGGGCAGACACTTTAACCTCTGTTTGGCCCCAGGTAAACAAAAAAGATCTCCACGACCAAGATAATCACGATGGTGTGCCCTCACCTAGAGCCAGACATCCTGGAATGTGAAGTCAAGTGGGACTTAGAAAGCATCACTACAAACAAAACTAGTGGAGGTGATGGAATTCCAGTTGAGCTATTTCAAATGATGCTGTGAAAGTGCTGCACTCAGTATGCCAGAAATTTGGAAAACTCAGCAGTGGCCACAGGACTGGAAAAGGTCAGTTTTCATTCCAATCCCAAAGAAAGGCAATGTCAAAGAATGCTCAAACTACCGCACAATTGCACTCATCTCACACACTGGTAAAGTAATGCTATAGCCTACCAGGCTTCTCTGTCCATGGGATTTTCCAGGCAAGAATACTGGAGTGGGTTGCCATTTCCTTCTCCAGGGGAATCTTCCTGACCTAGGGACTGAACCCAGGTCTCCCACATTGCAGGCAGATGCTCTACCCTCTGAGTCACCAGGGAGCCATCACTCCAGCTTTAGATCCATAAATAAGAGGCAGTTTGGTCTCACTCCTAATCTCTGTCTTTAATAATCTCATTTAATAATAAAGTACTACTAAGAACATAACTAATTTGAGACTCAAAACAAGCATTGATCCTTTTGTTTCAGGGTTAATCTGCTCTATTCCTAAAATTTTTTAAATGGAAGAAAATTGCTTTGCATTGTTGTATTGGTTTCTGCCATACAATAATGAGAATCAGCTATAGTTATATATATATCCCCTCCCTCTTGAGCCTCTCTCCCGATCCCACCCCTCTAGGTCATCACAGAGTGCCAGCCTTGGCTCCCTGTGTAACATACAACTTCTCAGCAGCTATATATTTTACACATGATTGTGTATATATGTCGATGCTATTTTCTTCATTTGTTCCACTCTCTCCTTCCCTCACTGTGCCCACAAGTCTCTTCCCTACATCTCCATTCCTTTCCTGGATTCATCAATATTATTTTTAGATTCATCCATACCATTTTTCTAGATTCCATATATATGCATTAATATAAGCATATTTTTCTGTTTCTGACTTCATTCTGTATAACAGGCTCTAGGTTCATCCACTTCACTAGAACTGACTCAAATCCATTCTCTTTTATGGCTGAGTAATATTCCATTGTATATATGTACCACATCTTCATGCATTCACTGTAGATGTACATCTAGGTTGATTCCATGTCCTGCTATTGTAAATAGTACTGCAATGAACATTGGGGAAACTGTGATTTTTTTAGACATGTGGTTTTCTCAGGGTATATGCTACTACCTCATTATAGTTTTAATTTGCATTTCTCTAGCAATTAATGATGTTGAACATCTTTTTGTGTGTTTATTGGCCACCTGTATGGAGAAATGACTGGTTAGGTCTTCTCCCTATTTTTTTGTTTGTTTTGATTGAACCATTTGTTTTTCTGATACTGAGCTGTATGACAGTTCTTTCATTTGCAATTATTTTCTCCCTTTCTGAGGGCTGTCTTTTAATCTTGTTTATTGTTTCCTTTGCTGTGCAAAAGCTTTTAAGTTTAATTAGGTCCCATTTGTTTGTTTTTATTTCCATTACTTTAGGAATGGACATTACTTTAGGAATGGCTTCTTTAAGACAAAGAAGATCTTGCTGTGATTTATGTCAAAGAGTGTATTGTCTATATTTTCCTCTAAGAGCTTTATAGTTTCTAGTCCAGGTGGCACTAGTGGTAAAGAATCTGCCTGCCAGTGCAGGAGATGTAAGAGATGTGGGTTCAATCCCTGGGTCAGGAAGATCCCTTGGAGGAGGGTATGGAAACCCGTTCCTATATTCTTGCCTGAAGAATCCCGTGGACAGAGTAGCCGAGCAGGCTAATAGGGTCACACAGAATCAGACACGGCTGAACCAACCTAGGATGCACGCATGGCCTTACATTTGAGTCTTTAATCCAGTTTGAGTTTCTTTTTGTGTAGGGTATTAGGAATTGTTCTAGTTTCATTTTTTTACATTTAGCTGTCAAGTTTTCCCAGCACTATTTATTGATAAAGCTCTTTGTTTCATTGTATATTCTTGCCTCTTTTGTCAAAGATAAGGTGCCCAAAGGTGTGGGCATTTATCGCTGTGCTTTCTATCATGTTCCATGGTCTATATTTATATTTTTGTGCAAAACAATACACTTTAGAGTAACCTAGGGGTCACTGAAGAAATCAAACAGGAAATTAAAAAAAAATACCTAGAAATAAATGACAATGAAAACATGACAACTCAAAATCTATGGGAGCAGTAAAAGCAATGCTAATAGGGAAATTTGTGGCAATACAAGATGATCTCAGTAAACAAGAGAAACATCAAATAAGCAATCTAATCTTACACCTAAAACAACTAGAAAAAAATGTACCAACTTTAGGGGAAAGAAAGAAATCATAGAGAATAGAGCAGAAATAAATGAAAAAGAAATGAAAAAGACAGTAGCAAATATCAGCAAAACTAAAAGTTATTTCTTTGAGAAGATAAACAAAATTGGCAAACCATTATCCAGACTCATCAAGAAAAAAAGGGGGCATACTCAAATCAATAAGATTAGAAATGAAAAAGAAGTTAAAACAGGCAATTTAGCAAAAAGATCTAAAAGATCCTTTAAGAGGCTACACTGAGTAACTATATTTTAATAAAATGGACAACCTGGAAGAACAGAATAAATTCTTAGAAAAGTATAACCTTCCAAGACTGAACCAGGAAGAAATAGAAAGTATGAACAGACCAATCACAAGCATGGAAATTGAAACTATAATAAAAAATCTTCCAACAAACAAAAGCCAAAGGCCAGATGGCTTCACAGGCAAATTCTACCAAAAGTTTAAAGAACTAATACATATCCTGCTCAAATTCTTCCAGAAAATTTACAGAAGGAAAACTCCCAAACTCATTCTACAAGTCCACCATCACCTTGATACCAAAACCAGACAAAGATCACACACACACACACAAATAAAATTACAGGCCAGTATCGCTGAAGAACAAAGATGCAAAAATCCTCAACAGAATTCTAGCTAAAAGAATCAGACAACACATTAAAAGGATCAAACCTCATGATCAAGTGGGCTTTATCCTAGAGATGCAATGACTTTGATATATAAGCAAATCAATATGATACACCATATTCACAAACTGAAAGATAAAAACATTATGATTGTCTCAGTAGATGCAGAGAAAATATTTGACAAATTTCAACACCCATTTATGATAAAAACTGTCCAGAAAGTAAGCATTGAAGTAAACTACCTCAACATAATAAAGCCATATAAGACAAATCCACAGCAAACATTATTCTCAATGGTGAAAACCTGAAAGCATTTCCTCTAACATCAGGAACAAGACAAGGGTACCCACTCTCACCACTATTATTCAACATAATTTTGGAAGTCCCAACCACAGCAATCAGAGGAGAAAAATAAATAAAAGGACTCAAGATTGGAAAAGAAGTAAAACTCTCACTGACTGCGGATGACAGGATTCTCTACATAGAAAACCCTAGAGATGCCACCAGAAAATTACTAGAACTAGCCAATGAATATAGTAAAGTCGCAAGATATAAAGTTAATACACAGAAGTCCCTTGAATTCCTATACACTTACAATGAAAAATCAGAAAGAGAGATTAAGGAAACAATCCCATTCACTGTTGCAACAAAAAGAATAGAATACCTACGAATAAACCTACCTATAGAAACAAAAAATGTATGCAGAAAGCTATATTCCTGAAAATTAATGCTTCACATTGAATGGATGAAACAGCCAACCTATCAGTGAACATGCCACCTCAAAAAAATGTTTCTTTTTTTTATGGGTGTGGGGTTTAGTTGCTAAATCATGTCTGACCCTTGCAAACTCATGGACTGTAACCTGCCAGGCTTCTCTGTCCATGATATTTTCCAGGCAAGAATACTGGAGTGGGTTGCAATTTCCTTCTCCAGTATTTTATGGGTAGAACTAAAAAATGTTTATTTTTTACATAATCTGGCTTTCCAAATAGCTCATTCTGCCTTATATAAGGTCACACATCCATAAAATATGTTGTTTGAGAAAATAAATTATATTGCAGGTATAATATTGCTTTAAACTCCAATTATAACTTTGTTAAGTACTTAACATATCCATATGTCCCTTGGATATAGTGACAAAATGAAGTTAAATGATCTGAAGGGATTATAAGTATTTTTTTAGCTAGAGGTTTTTTGAATATGCTTATTTATTTAAGTACAACATGCATACAGATATATTCATAAATCATAATTCTATAGAACCCCTTACTAATGATATAGATACATTGTTTAAATTCTCAGGAAAAATAATTGAAACTGAATTGAAACCATATTTCTACTGAAACTGAAACCATTCTCGTTTAACCTCTGCTCATGCAGAGGATGAGATGGCTGGATGGCATCACTGAATCAATGGATGTGAGTCTGAGTGAACTCCGAGAGATGGTAATGAACAGGGAGGCCTGGCGTGCTGCCATTCATGGGGTCGCGAAGAGTTGGACATGACTGAGCGACTGAACTGAACTGAACTGAACACAGCTCCACCTATCAACTGAAAATTGGATTAAAGATTTACTGAGCATGGCCCTACCCATTAGATCAAGACCCAGTTTCCCCCTCAGTCATTCTCTCCCATCAGGAAGCTTCCATAAGCCTCTTGTCCTTCTCCATCAGAGGGCAGACAGACTGAAAACCACAATCACAGAAAACTAACCAATCTAAGGCTATGGTTTTTCCGGTAGTCATGTATGGATGTGAGAGTTGGACTGTGAACAAAGTGGAGTGCCGAAGAATTGATGCTTTTGAAGTGTGGTGTTGGAGAAGACTCTTGAGAGTCCCTTGGACTGCAAGGAGATCCAACCAATCCATTCTAAAGGAGATCAGTCCTGGATGTTCTTGGGAGGAATGATGCTAAAGCTGAAACTCCAGTACTTTGGCCACCTCATGAGAAGAGTTGACTCATTGGAAAAGACTCTGATGCTGGGAGGGATTGGGGGCAGGAGGAGAAGGGGACGACAGAGGATGAGATGGCTGGATGTCATCACCAACTCGATGGATGTGAGTTTGAGTGAACTCCAGGAGTGGCGAGGGACAGGGAGGCCTGGTGTGCTGCAATTCATGCAGTCGCCAAGAGTCAGACATGACTGAGCAACTGAACTGAACTGAACCAATCTAATCACATGGACCACAGCCTTGTCTAACTCAATGAAACTATGAACCATGCAGTGTAAGGCCACCCAAGATGGATGGTTATGGTGGAGATTCTGACAAAATGTGGTCCACTGGAGAAGGGAATGGCAAACCACTTCGGTAATTTTTTGCCTTGAGAACTCCATGAACAGTATGAAAATGTCCTTTAGCATCTTAAAAATATTTCTTGTGTTCTTTACTGAGCCTCAAGCCTACAGCAAAAAAAAAAAAAAAAAAGACATTAACCTTGACCCTAGGAGCTTTCTGCATCATGTCAACCTTTGGAGAAAATATTAATTTCATATGAGGTAGCAGGAAGTGAATGTGTCCTTGGGTTAGCTTATTTTTTTGAGCAAATAGTCCATCTAGTTTATTATCTATTGATGGTGTTTCTTGGATTATATTTTTGCTTTTTCAGTAATGGTAAAGGAAAGCATAGCCTTTCTTATTCAGATCTGTTGTCCCTCCCTATACTCTTTCTTTCTTATGCTCAGGGCACAGAGGTGATCATCTATCTCTAGAATAAATGTTATTTTTAACCGTAAGTTTTGATGGTTTAGTCCTGTTGGAAAAACTGTGTTTCTGGAAGCCCCAGACCAGGCTCATGCTGCTTATGTACTGTTTGGGTTGTTCTTGTGTTAAGTCACTTCAGTCGTGTCCAACTCTTATGACCTCGTGGACTGTAGCCCAGCAGGCTCCTCTGTCCATGGGATTTTCCAGGCAAGAATGCTGGATGGAGTTGCCATGCCCTCCTCCAGGGGATCTTCCCTGGATCAGGAAGACAACTGATCTAGATTATGTGGATTATGGTTTGGTCCCTTGGAATACCCTGTGTCTTAATGCTCTGTGATGTCAGAGGACTCACTATACCTCTCTGAACTTCAGTTTCTCTACTGAAGATAACTTGATTATATGTGTGTTTGTGTGTGTGTGCATATGTACACATGTATACAATGCACTTTGTAGGAGAAAAGCAGCTGCTCCGAAAATTAGAAAATCTCAAATCTATCTCTGGCTATATCCCTAATTTTTATCAGGAAAATATGTTACACTGTGTAATGACTAAGTTTTCCATTTAAGGAGAAATACAAGAAGATTGAATTTAAAGCTGATCAACAATGCAATCAAATAAGCCAGTTTGGTAAGGAAACAAGGGTAGAAAGAAGCCAGTTGATTGCTTGACTGAATTACTATTTGATTTAGTTGACCAGACTAATCAGAACCATCCATCTAGTAGCCAAGGGTATGTGTACATATCAAAATTATTTCAGAAAAGGATGTAGGAACATCTGCTCATTTGGACTAGTGTATACAAAATATGATTGACCAAATGCTTTGATATCTTTTAATCCTAGTTGAAACTTTTAGGCAGGCAAAAACAGTATAATGAAATACAATGGGCTTTATTAAGCCTTGGAAAGTAGATAAAATTGTCCCTACATATTTATTTAAGAGTTCTGATGTCCCTTCATGATTCAAATACAAACTCAACCTTGTGGTTCTGCTTTTTCTTTATATGAGAGCAATGTTACCATGATATAATAATAATAAAGATAATAAAGAAGAAGCAAAAAGAAAGGAACTCTCTCTTTTCCCCTTTCTGCTCCACTCAGCATGGCTTGTCTTACTCTCATTTCCTTGTTCCTCTCACCCACTTCTTCTCCAGACCAACTTTTGGGTTTTCATTTCCTGGAAAAGAATTCATCTCTTTTACTCTTTGGTCACTTTGTCAGTCCCCACAAAGGTACTCTGATGCCTCAGCTCCCGTGACAGCCTCATCTTTGATTCAATCAGCAGCAGCCTCTGACTAGTTCACAGCCACTGGCACTTTTTAAACAGGTGATTGGAGAATAGAGCAAGCTTGAGAAGACTGCCTAAGATGCATCTTTATAAGTAATTTGTCTCTGGTTACAGAGCAAATTCACTGTTGAACAAGGATTGGGGTCTGTCTGGGTCTGAAGTTCAAGATGCTTCTACCATGCAGTGATGTGTGCCATCATGCGTTTTAGTTTGAAGACAGACCACAACAATTTATCCACATGTCTTGGGCATCTAACTTTTGATTTAGGGAGCCTTAAGCTAAATTAATCTTAGACAGGATGTGTACATACTCAGGTCACACGTGTTTGGCTCCCATTGCATGATTACCATGCTGATAAACATAATGACAATGATGATGATGGTGGGAACAACAACAATCTACATCTATAGAACTTTTACGATGTGCCAGACATTGTCCTAAACTCTCTGCATGTGTAAACTGGATAAACCCTCACAACAACTTTATAAGATCAGTGTGACCCTACAATCACCCTTTTACAGATAAGAAAACTAAAACATTGTGAGGGGAGTGGAAGCTGCCAGGCATTTTTATTTCACTTAATATTTTATCAGAAAATTGTTGAAGAATACTTGATAAGTTCATTGTAAACAAGAAAGTGTAAAATAGGATGTGTCAAATTTTAATGGCACAGAAGATTTTAACAATAACCTCAGATAGAGTGCTTATAGTTTACTATGTGCTTTTTTTTAAAAAGTCATCTAAACAATTGCAAAAAGAACAAAAGAATATCATATCCCCTTTCTTTGATAAAAATTGCTAAAAACTGAAGTCACTGCCCCCACATTTGTGGAACCAGGAGAGGGGAGTGGAAGCTGCCAGGCATTTTTATTTCACTTAATATTTTATCAGAAAATTGTTGAAGAATACTTGATAAGTTCATTGTAAACAAGAAAGTGTAAAATAGGATGTGTCAAATTTTAATGGCACAGAAGATTTTAACAATAACCTCAGATAGAGTGCTTATAGTTTACTATGTGCTTTTTTTTAAAAAAGTCATCTAAACAATTGCAAAAAGAACAAAAGAATATCATATCCCCTTTCTTTGATAAAAATTGCTAAAAACTGAAGTCACTGCCCCCACATTTGTGGAACCAGGTCTCAAGTCAGTCATATTGGTCTCTGATGATTTCAGAAGAGGGATGACCTGGAGCATTTGAATATTATATGAGCTTCCTTGTTTTTTTTTTTTCTTTAGTAAGGCATGTCTGACTCTTGGCAACCCCATGGACTGCAGCACGCCAGGCTTCTCTGTTCTTCACCATCTCCTGGAGTTTGGTCAAACTCATGCCCATTGAATCAGTGATGCCATCCAACCATCCCATCCTCTGTCACCCCCTTCTCCTCTTGCCTTCAGTCTTTCCCAGTGTCAGGGTCTTTTCCAGGGAATCAGCTCTTTGCATCAGGTGGCCAAAGTATTGGAGCGTCAGTTTCAACATTAATCCTTCCAATAAATATTCAGGGCTGATTTTCTTTAGGATTGACTGGTATGATTTCCTTGCAGTTCAAGGGACTCTCAAGATCTTCTCCAGCACAATTCAGAAACATCAATTATTCGGCATTCAGCCTTCTTTATGATACAATTCTCACATCCATTCATAACTTCTGGAAAAACATAACTTTGAATATACAGACGTTTGTCACCACAGTGATGTCTCTGCTTTTTAACACACTGTCCAGATTTGTTATAGCTTTTCTTCCAAGGAACAAGTGTCTTTTAATTTCATGGTTGCAGTTACCATCCATAGTGATTTTGGAGACCAAGATGCCACTGTTTCCATTTTTTTCCCCTCTGTTTGCCAGGAAGTGATGGGACCAGATGCTGTGATCAGAATTTTTTGACTGATAAGTTTTAAGCCAGCTTTTTCACTCTCTTCTTTCACCCTTATCAAGAGGTTTTTTAGTTCCTCTTTGCTTTCTGTCACTAATGTATTATCATCTGCATATCTGCGGTTGTTGATATTTCTCATGGCAATTTTGATTCAAGCTTGTGATTCATCTAGCTTGGAATTTCACATGACATACTCTCAATTCAGTTCAGTCACTCAGTCGTTTCCAACTCTTTGTGACTCCATGGACTACAGCATGCCTGTCCATCACCAACTCCCAGAGTTTACCCAAACTCATGTCCATTGAGTCAGTGATGCCATCCAACCATCTCATCCTCTGTCATCCCCTTCTCCTTCTGCCTTCAATCATTCCAAACATCAGGGTCTTTTTAAATAAGTCAGTTCTTCGCATCAGGTGGCCAAAGTGTTGCAGTTTCAGCATCAACATCAGTCCTTCCAATGAATATTCGGGACTGAGCTCCTTTAGAATGGACTGGTTGGATCTCTTTGCAGTCCAAGGGACTCTCAAGAGTCTTCTCCAACACCACAGTTCAACAGTATCAATTCTTCGGCACTCAGCTTTCTTCACAGTCCAACTCTCACATCCATACATGACCACTGGAAAAACCATAGCCTTGACTAGATGGACCTTAGTTGGCAAAGTAATGTCTCAGCTTTTGAATATGCTGTCTAGGTTGGTCATAACTTCTCTTCTCTTGACATATGCCTTGCCCAATTTTGAACCAGTCTAGTGTTCCATGTCTGGTTCTAACTGCTGCTTCTTGATCTGCATACAGGTTTCTCAGGAGGCAGGTAAGGTGGTCTGGTATTTCCCTCTCTTTAAGAGTTTCCCACAGTTTGTTGTGATGAGTTTTCTAGTGCTGCCATAACAAACTGCCACAAATTTGGTAGCTTTAAGCAATGAAATTTATTCCTGTACCGTTATGGAGCCCAGACACCTGAAATCAATGCATCAGCAGGATGATACCCCCTCTGAAGGCTCCATGGGAGAATCGGCTTTTTCAGTTTCTAGTGGCTCCATGCAATTTGTGGCTTGTGCTGCTTATATTTTCCCCACTATCCTTGGAGAGAGCCCTCACTATGGCACCCCACTCCAGTGCTCTTGCCTGGAGAATCCCATGGACAGAGGAGCCTGGTGGGCTGCAGTCCATGGGGTCACTAAGAGTCGGATACTACTGAGTGACTTCACTTTCACTTTTCACTTTCATGCACTGGAGAAGGAAATGGTAACCCACTCCAGTGTTCTTGCCTGGAGAATCCCAGGGACGAGGAAGCCTGGTGGGCTGCTGTCTATGGGGTCACACAGAGTCGGACACGACTGAAGTGACTTAGCAGTAGCAGTAGCAGTAGCAGTAGGGTAATTTAGGGTGCTTGCATCTATCAATCTTTAATTAGGTATGCAAAGATCTTTTCCCAAATAAGGTCACATTTACACGTTTTGGGGATAGGACAGGGACAAATTTTGAAGTGGGAGGCACCAAGCAACCCACTATAAATAATTAGGGGAGTTCTTTCAGGGCTTTCTCAAAACTTGGTGGTGTTCAATACAAAGTTCTAAATTGTTAACTTAGAGGTAATTTTCCAGCACTTCAAACTGAGTGCCCTGGCTCATTATCAAATAAAGGATCCTCACCTAGAAAGACGGAGAAGGCAATGGCACCCCACTCCAGTACTCTTGCCTGGAAAATCCCATGGACGGAGGAGCCTGGTGGGCTGCAGTCCATGGGGTCGCTGAGTCGGACACGACTGAGAGACTTCACTTTCACTTCTCACTTTCATGCATTGGAGAAGGAAATGGCAACCCACTCCAGTGTTCTTGCCTGGAGAATCCCAGGGACGGGGGAGCCTGGTGGGCTACCGTCTATGGGGTCACACAGAGTCGGACACGACTGAAGTGACTTAGCAGCAGCAGCAGCACCTAGAAAGATAAAAGATTTTTAGAGACGGAGAGGCTTATTTTGATTTAATAGGGCAAGAATTGAATAGACTTGTAAACTTCCACTTTCTCTAAAGTAAAATACTAACCTTTTTAACTACAACTTTGAATCAGCAAAACACTCATTCAAACATAATTAAGATCATATGTTTTAGTTTTCAGTCTTTGACAGGCTTTAAAATGTCATTCAGATGTGTGAACTTGGCAAAAAAGAATAAAATTGTGGAGAAAATGCATGAAAAGATTTCAAAAATGAAAAAGCAAAATAAGTTTTGCGGCTAAAGATAGATTTGTATATTACTTTCACTACTGGAATATGTTCTCACTTAACATCTGACATTTTCAGTTCATACGTTTATGAGTATCAGAAATTTTAAAACCTCAAGAAATTTTCATCAATTCAAAACTGGAAATAGTTTGAGTCCTTAGAGAAAAAATGAGATTCTGGTTGTGAAGATATAATAATGCCTTTGAGAAATGTCCTAAGGATTTATCTGAATATCTGTTGCTGTTGACTAAATGTTTGTGTTCCCCCTAAATTCGTATTTTGAAATCCTAACCCCCATTATGATGGTGTTAGGAAGTGGGGTCTTCAGGAGATGATTAGATCAGATGGTCATCTCTCATTAATAGAATTAATGACTTTATAAAAGAGACTCCAGAAAGATTGCTCCCCTTTTCTACCATGTGAGGACCCAGGAGGAAGGTGGTTCTCTATGAACCAGGAAGTGGACCGCCATAATATTTGGAATCTGTCAGCATCTTGATCTTGGACTTCCTAGGCTCCAAAAATGTGAGAAATACATTTCTGTTGTTAATAAGCCACCTGGTCTATGTTAATTTGTTATATAGTTTTAATGGATGAAGACATCTGTGAATCTCAAGTTGGAATGGTTACAGCGTTGTAAGAGTTTGGCAAGATTCTAGGGCATTTTGTCCCTTATCCTTGGGAAACTGAATTTCCCAAAGAGTAGTCTATAACATAACTGCATAATATTAAATCTCTTAATTCTAACACAGGGGTTTCCAGCCTCTGGGATCTAATGCCTGATGATCTAATGTGGAGCTGGTGTAATAATATTAATAGAAATAAAGTGTATGATAAATGTAATGCACTTGTTTCATCCTGAAACCATCCCCCTACCACCACTGTCTGTGGAAAAATTGTCTTCTGGGAAGCTGGTCCTTGGTGATCTAACACATACCCACCCTCCATTTCAATGTCTCTGAAATTAGGCTACCCATTACACAATGTCAAAGAATATCTGTCAGCAGCTAGAGGTTTCCCTGGTGGCTCAGATGGTAAAGAATCCAACTGCAATATAGGAGACATAGGTTCAATCCCTGGGCTGGGAAGATCCCCTGGAGAAAGGAATCTTTCATTTTCACAGGCTGCCTTAGCTGTACATGGATGATACTTTTCATCTGATGATCACTTCAGTTGGGTTAATACATTTTTTTTGTACATCATGCATGGGTACATGCTCAGTTGATAAGCTGTGTCTGACTCTTTTGTGACCCCATGGACTGTAGCCTGACAGGCTCCTCTGTCCATGGAATTTTCCAGGCAAGATTACTGGAGTGGGTTTCCTCTTCCAGGGGATCTTCCTGACCCAGGGATTGAACCTGTGTCTCCTACACATTGCCAGATGGATTATTTACCACTGCACCACCTGAGAAGTCTTCTGTAACTTGTGTGCCTAAATTTAACTTGAGCTCTCAACTGTTGCTTATAAAAGGTTACACTTTAATGTTGCATTGAGATGAACATTTTTATGAAGCCAGAAGATTGACAGTCAAGTAACAAGTCATCCAATTTAAGGTGGTAGACATTGCCAAACTCCTAATATAGAAGATAAAATGTTGAAAGCTGGGAGAAGTTGATGTGATTTATTTAGTCATCAAACTGTTTTATCTGTCAAAGTCTTCCACCTGAATTTTAAGAGAAGCTGATCAACTTCCAGAGATATATACTTAAGTAATAGGAAAAGGATATAAATCCCCAAGGACCTTTCATTTAATGTAGAATTATAATGTCAATCCTAAGATGTTAAAGAAATCAATATGATGAGTATAATTTATGTAAAACAGCATGTCAATCTGATGTTGAAAATGTGAAAGTAAAAAAGCTGTAGACTGATGGAAATCTTTCTTTTTGCATTTCTAAAGGTGTATTTGCTTATTAAAATCTCTGCTGCTGGTGCTGCTGCTAAGTCGCTTCAGTCGGTCCGACTCTGTGCTACCCCATAGACTGCAGCCCACCATGCTCCCCTGTCCCTGGGATTCTCCAGGCAAGAACACTGGAGTGGGTTGCCATTTCATTCTCCAGTGCATGAAAGTGAGAAGTGAAAGTTAAGTTGCTAAGTCGTGTCCGACTCTTAGCGACCCCATGGACTGCAGCCTACCAGGCTCCACTGTCCATGGGATTTTCCAGGCAAGAGTACTGGAGTGGGGTGCCATTGCCTTCTCCAAAATCTCTTTAGTATCCTATAATAAAGAAATATACTTACCTTTATTTTTATCATCTGCTCTAAACATATGTGAAACTAGAACTCTCCTCACCACACACACACACACACACACACACACACACACACACACACACACACACACACACACACACACACACACACACACACACACACACACACACATCAGCTACTGCTGTTTACCAGAGCTGCATCCTGGTAATATACCTTAAGGCATATTACCCTATGGAAAGATTGTTACGTTTATTTACCTGATTTTCATTTTTGTAAATGATAGTCACAGATACAATCAAAAGAATAAGAGGTTGTAATTCAGGAGACCCTACTGCTTTTTTTTTTTTTTTTTTTTTTCGTTAATCTGCTTTATGGTCATGAGCAGGATTCTCCACTTTCTCTGCATTGATTTTGCCATCTCTTCAATAAATATACATCAGCTGTACAAAACAATCCACAATTCCCTTTACTTCCCTACCCTTGTGTGTGTGTGTGTATGTGTGTGTGTGTTAGTTGTTTAGTCGTGTCTGATTCTTTGCAACCCCATAGACTGCAGCCCACTAGGCCCCTCCATCCATGGGATTCTCCAGGCAAGAACACTGGAGTGGTTTGCCATTTCCTTCTCCAAAAGAAACTACAGAAAGAAAGAAAGTGAAGTCACTCAGTCATGTCCAACTCTTTGCAAGCCCAGGGATTGTAGTCTACCGGGCTCCTCCATCCATGGAATTTTCCAGGCAAGCGTACTGGAGTGGATTGCCATTTCCTTCTCCAGCCCTACCCTTTGATGCCTGCAATGAGGTCCATTACACGAAGACAGAATACAATCTCATTGGTTAAACCTATTTCTGTAAATCTTTTTGCAAAGCATAAAACCACAGCTTATTTTGTGGTTTTCATGAATAATGCATAATTTTGTTGGATAATTTTTTTTTTTTTTAAATCACACGCTCATCTAATACCACATTCTGAGAGCCCTATGCCAGCCATCAGGGAGAGAGCTGTAAATTCAAATGTACCATTCAGTGTTTATCAAATTCCTTTCATGTGCTTATCCTATTCTTTGCACTGAGTACAGCCATATGAGGTTGGGCTTCCCTGATAGCTCAGTTGGTAAAGAATCCACCTGCAATTCAGGAGATCCCTCTTCGATTCCTGGGTCAGGAAGATCTGCTGGAGAAGGTATAGGCTACCCATTCCAGTATTCTTGGGCTTCCCTTGTGGCTCAGCTGGTAAAGAATCCGCCTGCAATGTAGGAGACCTAGGTTCAATCTGTGAGTTGTGAAAAATCCCCTGGAGAAGGGAGAGGCTACCCACTCCAGGATTCTGGCCTGGAGAATTCCATGGACTGTATAGGCCATAGGGTCGCAAAGAGCTGGACACGACTGAGCGACTTTCACTTTCACTTTCATATGAGGTCATAAAGTGGAAGAGGGGCTTGGCGTCTTGTAATCTTGACCACATTTTCCACGTCAGTGGAGCTGGCGTTGCGGGTGGTGACTGTTCCCTCCTCTTCTTCATCACTGCCATCATCACCTTCACATCTCACCTCCAACTCACCTTCTGTATTACTTCCTATAAGATATGATCCTGACATGCCCCTGCCTAACGCTTCAGAAGCTTCCCATCATCTCAAGGGTGAAGTCCAATCTCCTTGCATGGCGTTTCCCTTTTCATTCTCATCTCCCCACCAATTTTCCCACCATTACCATTTTCCCACCAATCATTCCATTCCAGCCAAGAATGTTCCTCTTCAACTCTTTGAATGTGCCATGTTCTCTTCTGCCGCTAGGCTCTTAACATGCTGTTTCTTTATCTAAGGAAGCTGTCTGTACCCTCACCTTCCCCCTTAAGTACCTCCATTTGGTTGTTGTTTCAACAAGGTCACTTCCCCTGGGTGACTCAGTAATGCCTTGATCACTGGTCTTGCACTAGGTGCCCCTCCTGTCAGCTCCTACAGCATCTCACACTTTCCCTCCTGTGCCAATGGCAGCAGTCTGTTAACTGCCTTCTTCCTAGTGTCAGCTCAGCTCAGTCGCTCAGTCACGTCCGACTCTTTGTGACCCCATGAATCGCAGCACACCAGGCCTCCCTGCCCATCACCAACTCCCAGAGTTCACTCAGACTCACGTCCATCGAGTCAGTGATGCCATCCAGCATCACTAGCATTACTTTACTAGCATGTGCTGGTGCTGGTGCATCGCTTCAGTCGTGTCTGACTCTGTGCGACCCCAGAGACAGCAGCCCACCAGGCTCCCCCGTCCCTGGAATTCTCCAGGCAAAAACACTGGAGTGGGTTGCCATTTCCTTCTCCAGTGCATAAAAGTGAAAAGTGAAAGTGAAGTCGCTCAGTCGTGTCCGACTCCTAGCGACCCCATGGACTGCAGCCCGCCAGGCTCCTCCATCCATGGGATTTTCCAGGCAAGAGTCCTGGAGTAGGTTGCCATTGCCTTCTCCGTACTAGCATGTGAAATGAGTGCAATTGTGCGGTAGTTTGAGCATTCTTTGGTATTGCCTTTCTTTGGGATTGGAATGAAAACTGACCTTTTCCAGTCTTGTGGCCACTGCTGATTTTTCCAAATTTGCTGGCATATTGAG
>SJYT01060499.1:17874-82912 GCA_006410635.1 Cephalophus harveyi
TTCATCAGGCACTCTATCTATCAGATCTAGGCCCTTAAATCTATTTCTCACTTCCACTGTATAATCATAAGGGAATTGATTTAGGTCATACCTGAATGGTCTAGCGGTTTTCCCTACTTTCTTCAATTGAAGTCTGAATTTGGTAATGAGTTCATGATCTGAGCCACAGTCAGCTCCTGGTCTTGTTTTTGTTGACTGTATAGAGCTTCTCCATCTTTGGCTGCATAGAATATAATCAATCTGATTTTGGTATTGACCGTCTGGTGATGTCCATGTGTAGAGTCTTCTCTTGTGTTGTTGGAAGAGGGCTCCCACTAAATGCCAGTCCTTTTCAGCTAGGAGATTTCAGATGGCTTTTCAACTAGATGATTTCAGATGGTATAAAGGTCTTATAAAACTCCAGACATCTGCTTGGCAGTGTGGCTGGATCTGACTTCTACTGTCCAGAGCATAGATATGAGAAGATGAAGGATCCAACCTGTTTGAATCATGGTGGGTGACATGACCTTTTAAATCCCACCTCTCCAATGTGACAGCAAAACAAACCTCAACAGAGAACTGTATGGACAAAACCCAAACAGCTGTGACAGATGTCATGCTTCAGAAACCATCCCCAGTTGCCCATGGACTGGCTTACACTCCGGAGTATTCTTTCCTAGTTTAGAGATCTGAAAACTTCTCTTTACTATTCTAGCTTCCCTCCGACACATATGTCAACTGACCATATGTCTGCATGGAGAGTGAGTTTCTGTCTCATCCCACCACTGAACTCAGCTTTCCTTTTGAAGATGCGAATCAAGCTAACTCTCTGGCAGTTACTAGAATCATAAAGCACCATATGTGAGGGTCGTAGGACCTAGCAGGCAAGTCTTTTGTAACTACAATTTATTAGTTTACTGATAAAAAGGTAGTGATGAAAAACTGTGACATTTTCTGAGTCCACTGTGATCCTGACACCTTGAATATATTACATAAATTAACCCTCTTCAGCCATCCTGGAAGTAGATATTACTGTCTCCATTTCACAGATGAAGAGACAAAGTCTCAGAACTTAATGGCTTGCCCAAAGTTATGCAGCTATAAGTGTCAGAGTTGATGTTGATAAAAAGAACATATCCTTCTGATTCCAAAGCCTGTGTTCTTTTTATTCCATGGAGATGATTCTCAATGTTTCAGAGTGGGATATGCAGTACTTGAAGAGTCAATAAAGAAAATGAGTTACTTGAAAACACTTGTTTTTCATCTGCAGTGAAATGAAGTGAAAAAGACTCTCCTTCTGGAAGAGCCTTTCTTGCTGGTGCCTGAAGTGGAGAACTGCTTAGCCATCCTACCAAGAAGATTACATCTGTGGCAGGTGGGATCACTGGGATTCACTGCCCCCTCTTCTAAGGGTGTTATTGTTTTTCAGTTGCTAAGTTGTGGCTGACTCTTTGAAACCCCATGGACTGTAGTACACCAGGCGTCTCTGTCCTCCACTATCTCCTGGAGTTTGCTCAAACTCGTCCATCGAGTCAGTGATGCTATCTAACCATTTCATCCTCTGCCGTCCCCTTCTCCTTTTGCTTTCAATCTTTCCCAGCATCCGGGTCTTTTCCAATGGATCAGCTCTTTGCATCAGGTGGCCAAAGCAGCGGTGCTTCAGCTTTAGCATCAGACCTTCCAATAAATATTCAGAGTTGATTTCCTTTTAGTCCAAGGGACTATCAAGAGTCTTCTCCAGCACCAAAATTCAAAAGCATCACTTCTTTGGCCCTCAGCCTTCTTTGTGATCCAACATTCACATCCATACGTGACTCCTGGAAAAAAACCATCGGTTTGACTGTACAGACTTTTGTTGACAAGTGATGTCTCTGCTTTTCAGCACATTGTCTGGGTTCGTCATTGCTTTCCTTCCAAGGAGCAAGTGTCTTTTAATTTCATGGTCGCAATCATCATCCCCAGTGATTTCAGAGCCTAAGAAAATAAAATCCGTCACTGCTTCCACTTTTTCTCATTTTGTTTGCCATGAAGTGATGGGACCCAATGCCATGATCTTAGTTTTTAATGTTGAGTTTCAAGCCAGCTTTTTCTCTCTCCTCTTTCACCTCCATCAAGAAGCTCTTTAGTTCCTCTTTGCTTTCTGCCATTAGAGGGGCATCATCTGCACATCTGAGGTTGTTAATATTTCTCCCTTGATTCAAGCTTGTGATTCACCCAGCCTGGCATTTTGCATGATGTACTCTACATAGAAGTTAAATAAGCAGGGTGACAATATTATACAATCTTGATGCACTCATTTCTCAATTTTAAATCAGTCAGATGTTCCATGTCTGATTCTAACTTGCTTCTTGACCTGCATGCAGGTTTCTCAGGAGATAGGTAAGGTGGTCTGATGTTCCCATCTCTTTAAGAGTTTTCCATAGTTTGTTGTGATCCACACAGTCAAAGGCTTTAGTGTAATCAATGAAGCAGAAATAAGTGTTTTTCTGGAACTCCCTTGCTTTCCCCATGATCCAACAAATGTCGGCAATTTGATCTCTAGTTTCTCTGCCTCTTCAAAACCCTGCTTGTACATCTGGAAGTTCTCAGTTCACATACTGTTGGCGCCTAGCTTGAAGGATTTTGAGCATAATCTTGCTAGCATGTGAAATAAGTGCAGTTGTATGAGAGTTTGAATCTTCTAAGGAACATTCCCTAAATAACCCTTCCATTCCATCTAAGCAATTCATACACCGCCGCTTTCTGGGAGCTGACAGAGCACTGGAGCCAGGGTTGAGCTGGCCGGAGTTGGAGTCATGACCCTGCCACTTAACAGGCAAGAGAGCCGAACGGCCATTAAATGACCACGTCTCACGAGGGGCAGCAGGGGCTCTCCCAGTGTTAGGTGGGGAGCCTCGTGGGTGAAATCCTGCGTGTGAGGGAACCCTGGAAACTGCAAAAGTGTCTGAAATCCTCTTCTGTGCTTTCAATCTGCTGGCTTAGTTGGGTTTTGCTTTGTTTTCTATCACATGTACATAATAATGTTAACAAGAAAAGTTTATTAAGTGCCAGGCAAATCATACTGTGGGGCTTCTCTGGTTGTTCAGTGATAAAAATTCCACTTGCCAACTCAGGAGATGAGCGTTCAATCCCTAGGTTGGGAAGATCCCCTGGAGAAAGGAATCGCTGCACCCTCCAGTATTCTTGCCTGGAGAATGCCATGGACAGATGAGCCGAGCGGGCTGCAGTCCATGGGGTCTCAAGAAGTTAGACATGGTTGAAGTAAGGTAGCACGCAAACACACAAACAGAATTAGACAGCAATCCTGTGTCTGTTTCATCTGCGCTCCTTGATAGAGAAAGGAGCTGAACTCAGGGCCAACTGGAGCCCTGATGCAGCCTCTGTATCATGCTAGTGACTTTGCTAAATTTTGACCTTCAAGTGAGAGAATGTGGATTAACCATGATTGTTTTCTCTAAGGAACCAGAGACCTGCATAGAGCAATTAAATGAATCTTCCCAGATTCCTCTTCTGCAAAAGAGAGCAGAAGAGCTGGAAAGAGTCCCTAGCTCATGAGGTTGTATGAGGGGAAAATGACAGATATATAAAATGCTTTAAAAAGCATCTGTCACACATCAAAATTCAGTAAGTGAGTGGCTATTACTACATATTATCTTTGACATTTTCCTTATTCCCCTCCCTTCCTGGGAGCATAGCATCCTCAAGAATAGTGTCTGTGCTAACGTTACATTTTTTGGCCTACAAAGAAACCTGTATTAGACCCACAGCACACGCAAGACGTAATGGACAAAATGTAAGACCCAGGAGGTCTGCTGGGACCCCACTCACAAGGCAATCAGTCTGTGGATCAGAACTCATGACCACATGGAAACAGTTTCTCCCAGGGGAACAGCACTCTACAGTTTAGAGTCAAGCAGTACAGCACAGTGGTTGGTGACATGGACTTTGATGTCAGCCTGGATTGAGAAAAACAAAATTCAGTTATTTCTCTTTGTTTAATTAGTACAGATTAGGTGCTCTGTAAACACCAAACACTGGGAAAGAAACTTCACACCCACTAGCTTTGTAAACCCAAGCAGGTCAGTAAATCTCCTAAACTTCAGTTTCCTCCTCTGCAAAATGGGCATAACACAGTCCACCTCAAGGTGTTGGCAGCTTTATAGGAGAGAGTATACTGACGCTTCTGAGAACAGTGCCCTGTGAGGGCAGCTCTAACTACTTGGCATCTGTGTATGACCTCTTCACTCATCTGACTGCCACAGTCATCTGGAGCGATATTTTCATACCATGGAGCAATGGCCTTTTTAAAGGTGAGGGAATCAAACTGGCTCACTCGTGTGTCTCACCTGTTCTTGTGGGCAGCATGAGGCACCTACGGGGCAAGAGCGCTAAGAGCAAGTATTCACCGGTGCTCCCTGAAGGCGACCGAAGGATGACTGGGCTGTGCAGGTTGCCCAGAGGCTGCAGAAAAGCACATCATCGCAGCCATCTCTGAGTCTTCCCACCAGTGAGACCTAAGCACCAGGCATGAATTTGTTGGGCTTCCAGGAGCTGAATAGATGTGGGAAACCTGCCAGACTTGGCCTCATCCTTAGAAAAGTTCTGTCACCCCTCACTGCCAACTCAGATGCTTGTCATATTATTCATGCATGTGGTATCTTTCCCAAGAAGCACTGGCTCCCCAGAGGCTGGCATGGACAGGCCAACATCAGATCTCCAGGGGCTCTTCCTGACCCAGGGATCGAACCCAGGTCTCCCACATTGCAGGCAGACGTTTTAACCTCTGAGCCACCAGGGAAGCCCTAGTTTTGGCAAATATGTCATTAATGTAAGGTGCCAACATTACAGTAAACTGGATAAGGGATCTATAGAAACTCTTTGTGTTAGTTTTGCAGCTATTCCATAAATTTACCTGTCTCTTATACACATCTAGATGTGTATAAGAGACAGGACCTCGGACCACGCGGGGTGTCTCCTCCCAGCCGCCACTGACCTCGGATGCGGGGTAGCTCCACCCAGCTGCCGCCCTGACCTCGGACGCCGGGTGTCTCCTCCGGGGCCGCCACTGACCTCAGCACAGGGTAGCTCCTCTCGGCCGTTCCTGCGCCGTCGCAGCCTGGCACTCTAGGCTGCTGTCCCCGACCTCGGACGTGGGGCAGCTCCTCCCGGCCGCGCGTAGTGCGCCGGCCCGGCTCTCGCAGCCAACCGCGCGTCAGGAGCCCAGAAATCCAGACTAGCAGTGGAAAAGCCTGGCACGCACTTGGGGGCCTGTTGGTCTCATCAGCATGTGTTAATCTTGGGCAAACCAAGAAAGGCCCCCTAAGGCTGGCATCCTCAGGCCCAGCCCATCAGTCACACCAGGGGGCCAAGCACGGTGCTAGACGCGGTGTGGACAGCAGGCTTGCTCAGGCTGTCCTGACAAGATGCTGGGTGGCTTCGGCAACGGATATTTATTTTCTCAGAATTCTGGAGGCTGGAAGTCTGCGATCAGGGTGCCTGCATGGCTGGTTTCTGGTAAGAGCTCTTTCTGGCTTGCAGATGGCTGCCTTCTTGCTGTGTTACCACACGGTGGTGAGAGAGTAATCAGCCTCTCTGGTGTCTCTTCTTAGAAGGGCACAAAGCCCATCATCAGGTCCCACCTTCATGACCTCTAAATCTAATCACCCCCAAAGTTCCCATCTCCAAATACCATCACATGAGATGTTTGGGCTTCAACATTGAAAGTCTGGTGAGAGTGAAGATGTAGTTCAGTCCATAGCGGGACTTAAGCATTTGGTTACATTTGGATTCTGCTCAGTTTTCAGTGATGTATTTAAGGGAAACAGTGACAAACTAGAAAACGCAGAGAAGAGAAAGCAGAATAGTAAAGGATCTTAAAATCATGTTATACAAGAAAAAATAGTAAATCACCCATAAAGGAGCCCCTGGGGGCCTACACTAGTGTAACAGGAGAAAGTGAAAGCTGCTCAGTCATGTCCAGCTCTTTACGATCCCATGGACTATACAGTCCATGGACATCTCTAGGCCAGAATACTGGAGTATTCTTTCCCTTCTCCAGGGGATCTTCCCAACCCAGGGATTGAACCCAGGTCTCCCACATTGCAGGTGGATTCTTTACCAGCTGAGCCACAAGGGAAGCCCATAACAGGAGAAAATAGTTACAAATGTTAAGATGCTAAAAGACAGATACAGGAGCCCTACCTACAAAATTATCAAGGTAATAGTTAAAATTTACCATGGTATTTACAAAACATTCAGCATTTTTATTACAATTTTAGGGTGAAAGTTATTTGGTGAGGGTGTCCATTCCAATAGCATAGATGATTATTGCTGATGACTAAAGCGCCCATTTAGTAATTAGCAAATTATGAATTCAATCTTTCTGGTCAACCCTTCTAATAAAACTCAAATTATTTAAGCAATTTTTTTTTTTCCTTTCATGTGCACTCACAGGTGAGCAGCCATACAATACAATTCAATATTGACATTTTGTGGCAAACGAAACAAGACCCCAAGTGAACCCTCATACCAGAGGCCTTTCAGTCATTTGGTTGAGGCAATCTTAAAGGAAATCCACCTTGAATATTCACTGGAAGGACTGTTGCTGAAGCTGAAGATCTAATACTTCGGCCACCTGATGGAAAAAGCCAACTCACTGGAAAAGACCTTGATGCTGGAAAAGGTTAAAGGCAAAAGGAGAAAGGGGCAACAGAGGATGAAATGGTTAAATAGAATTACCAGCTCAGTGAACATGAATTTGAGCAAACTCTATAAGGTAGTGGAGGGCAGAGGAGCCTGGTGTGCTATAGTCTATTGGGTTGCAGAGCCAGACATGACTTAGCAACAGAATAACAACAGCAAGGACCCAGTTCAGGAAAATTGCAAACCCTTTCCTCAGAAAAATGCATTAAAAATGGACAAATATGAAAAATGGTCACCTTTCCGTCAGGTGGCCAAAGTATTGGAGCTTCAACTTCAACAACAGTCCTTCCAATGAATATTCAAGGTGGATTTCCTTTAAGATTGCCTCAACCAAATGACTGAAAGGCCTCTGGTATGAGGGTTCACTTGGGGTCTTGTTTCATTTGCCACAAAATGTCAATATTGAATTGTAGTATTGTTTTATGTAAACAGTTTTAATGATGCCTAGTTTCAGAGAGTTAATGGGATCTTAGTTGGTGCTCAGTGGTTATTTGTTGAATGGCTTAATGAATGAATGTGTTGAAACCTATTTTATTTTACCTTGGGGCAAGGCTATCTCATACACATAGCTGGGTACCACTGTCCCTTCTGAGGTAGAGGCTCTTTCCAGAGGTTTCCAGTCGTCACACCTTGTGACGTTGGTTGGGTTATGTTGGGCTCTGCTGGGTGTGGCTTCCAGCTGAAGGTCTGAGTCAGGTCTATACTTTCTATCTCATTATGGAGCCCAGGCTCCAGGGAGAGTACACACCAGGCCTCTGTGCTTATGGTGATGACGGAGCATTAGATGTCCCATCATGTTGATGCCAAACCAAGGCCCAAAGTCACAGAGTGGAGTGTACACCCCAGCCATGCTGAGGCCATAGCAAGGATGCGGATGGTTAATACCATTATAGGCAATTGAAGAATCAAGACTAATAAGTCAAACTCCAGCCCTTCCGCTTACTTCATGGAACCTACCTGAGCTGAGTTTTGAAGGATATATTGAAGGGACTAGGAAAAAAAATATTAGGAAAGGAAACAAAGATGAAAAATTACAAATAAATAAATGGAAAAGCAAAGAAAGCAAGAGAGAGCATGTGAGAGGGCATCTGAAAGAACAAACTGGTAGGAAATTTCAGATAAATACTATCATGGTTTAAGGTGCTTTATTGTTTGTTGTTGGAGAATTCCTTGAAGTTCTGAGTCCTGGAGAAGGAAGGCGGGGAAACTGGAATGAGTCCCAGTCCTAATATTATGGGCACTTAGTCAAAGCTACTCCTCTTTCATCGTTTCTCCATTTGCAAAGATGAAGGATTCTCCCAGGTGAAGTCAAAAGTCCCTTGCAGCTTTGAGAATGTTCATATTCTAGTCCAGCCGGAACCAAATCGGACCTTCTCTGGGACTGACCTCTAGAACCAAGAGAGAGGAGAAAAGAAGGAGTGATTAGCAGCCACGCTTAAGCCAGCACAGCAACGGAGACTGGCGGTAAACAAGATGACACTGTCCAAAAGAGAGGACACCCCGTCTGGGAAATCCATGCTGGAATGTCCCTTCCAGGTTGGCCCTGGAAATCCCTGACGGTAGAGCAGTCCTACCTCCAAAAGTTTGAAGGGGCAAAGGGAGGGCGAGCCTACATCTTATGCCAGATACATAAAGGCCATTCCAGTTACTTAATGGAATCCGCAGCTTGAAAAAAGAGTAACTTGTTTTGCAAGCAATTCTAGGGCACCAGCTCCTCTGTTTTCATTCACACCACATGACCTCAGGTCAGCAGAATACGGAAAGGACGGCCTCAGCCAATGCCGCCAATATCTGAGGCTAAGGAGGCTCCAGGGGAAAGGCCTTCAAAGAGTCCACTGATATTACTTACCGTGTCTGCCAGGGAGACTTTGACCAAAACAAAGCGGGGGCGCTGGGTTGGGCCGGGGAGCAGGAAGTGTGAACACGCTGCGTTAATGGCCATGGGACCATGGACACTCCCAAAGGCTGCCCTTTTGAGGTCTGGACCAGCTATGAGGCTGTGCTGGGGAGAGCCACCAACACCCAACTTCTCTAAAGAGTTAGGGAAGCTGGGAAGTTAGACAATCTGCTTATCATCCCCCAGCAATAGGCATTGCTGAAAGATACTTGGGTTCTTCCTCTGAATGAGCCACTCCACTCCTGTGTGACCCTGTGTGGGTTACTGTCCCTCTCTGGGCCTTAATTTTCTCAATATTAAAGAAGGAAGTTGGATTAGCCCTAAAGTTTTGGGGAATTTACAGAAGTGAGTTTTTCTTTAAGCAGGCAATATGTGGCTGAAAATTTACCTGCTGATGTGTGTGCACCTGTGTGTAGCAACTTTATAATGGTGGAAACTAAGGCTTAGGGACAGTCATCTCCTAGACTCAATTCAGATGGGTAAACAGGGCTTTATTCCTTTGAAGGACTGATTCTGAAGCGGAAGCTCCGATACTCTGGCCACCTGATGCGAAGAGCCGACTCTTTGGAAAAGACCCTGATGCTGGGAAAGATTGAAGGCAGGGGGAGAAGGGGACGGCAGAGGATGAGATGGTTGGATGGCATCACTGACTCAATGGGCATGAGTTTGAGCAAGCTCCAGGAGATGGTGAAGGACAGGCAAGCCTGGCGTGCNGAAAAGACCCTGATGCTGGGAAAGATTGAAGGCAGGAGGAGAAGGGGATGACAGAGGATGAGATGGTTGGATGGCATCACTGACTCAATGGACATGAGTTTGAGCAAGCTCCAGGAGATGGTGAAGGACAGGCAAGCCTGGCGTGCTGCAGTCCATGGGGTCACAAAGAGTCAGTCAGATTTGACTTAGCAACTAAGCAACAAAATGTAGGTTAGTCATGTTGCTGGGTTCAGGGAGTAGGAGCATGATTAAGGCTCAGTTCTTCTCTTCCAGAGACTCCAGTTGGGGCAAGTTGCTGTTGTTCAGTCACTAAGCCATGTCCAACTCCTTGTGACCCCATGGACTGCAGCACGCCAGGCTTGCCTGTCCTTCACCATCTCCTGGAGCTTGCTCAAACTCATGTCCATTGAGTCGGTGATGCCATCCAACCATCTCACCCTCTTCAGTCCCCTTATCCTCCTGCCTTCAATCTTCCCCAGCATCAGGGTCTTTTCCAATGAGTCGGCTCTTCACATCAGGTGGCCAAAGTATTGAAGCTTCAGCTTCAGCAACAGTCCTTCCATGAAGGACTTGGTGGCAAGACAGACCTGTAAAAAGCTAATCATAGCACAATGTGGCGGGAGCATCACAGAACGTAACACAACTGATTGGGAAAAAAGAAGTAAGGTAGGGGTAGAAGTAGAGCGTCTTGCCCTGAGTGGTGGGAAAGGAGACTAGGGGAGAGACTTGCCAGTGGGGAAAAAAATCCTGAATTGTCCTGTATGATAATTATGAATTGTCTTTAAAAGTGAGTGGGAGTGGCTGGAAAAAAGGATAAAGAAGGCTTTCCAAGACAAAAGGCAAAGCATAAGGCATGGAAATGTCAAAGAAAGAGCTCAGCATAAGATCTCACTAGAAACCCTCTGATTAACACTATGTTGTTGGAATGTAAAATAGAAAAAAGTGAAACAGTGGCTAATCTGGGCTCAAGCAAATATTTTCTCAAAGCAAGTCCATGCTTCTTCCATTAAATCACTTGGCTTCTTATTTCACTTTGTTTGAAAATACTTAATAAAATATTCTGATGCACGAAACGTTACAAAGAATAAAATAACACCATATACTTGGAGAAGGCAATGGCACCCCACTCCAGTGTTCTTGCCTGGAGAATCCCAGGGATGGCGGAGCCCAGTGGGCTGCCATCTGTGGGGTCGCACAGAGTCGGACACGACTGAAGCGGCTTAGCAGCATATACTTACCATTCAGTTTAAGAAATAAAACATGGAAACATCCCCATAGAATCTTGCAGTCCCCACCATGAGCATGCTTAAGGGAGCTGATGTATCTCTCAAAGTTGGCATCACAGTAACAGAACTCTGAGGACTGGGACATAAAGTTGGAATTTTAATTTATTAATTTCTATTGCAAAATCTGTCACATGGACTGGACTATGACTGTCTCTGAAGTTAGTACATTCCTTCCTTGTACCAAGCTACAGGGTACACCACATCTTAGTCAAAAGTCAAGTTGTCAGTTAGCAGTGAGAAATTCCAGACAGCCTGACCAATTTATTCTTTCCCAGTGGCTAGTTCCTCATGAAATGTCAAATTATAGACAGATGTTTTTTGGTAAATCTGAAGTCAGATGAGCCAAAGCTCTAATGGCAGAATCCTGAGGTAGCCTGATTCACATCAGGTTCCCTCCCAGCCTTCCTCTTCCTTCCTCTTCCTCCTTTCCTTCTTTCCTCCCTTCCTCCTCAGATTTGCAAGATAAAATACAGAACATCCAGTTAGATGTGAACTTCAGGTAAACAGCAATTTTCTTTTTCATTTTATGCAAGAATAATGGAATTGCAATGCTGTGATATACAGTAGGACCTTGTTGTTTATCCATTCTATATAGACTAGCTTGCCTCTGCTAATCCTACACTCCCGTTTCTTGCCTCTCCCTTCCCCCTCCCCTTGGCCACCACAAGTCTGTTCTCTGTGTCTGGGAGTCTGTTCTTGTTTCATAGATATGCTGATTTGCACTGTATTATAGAGTCTGCATGTAAGCGATCAGTGTAACACTCCCAGAAGAGAACATTGAGCGCGGTTCCCCGTGCTGCACAGGAAGCCCTTATTAGTGAGTTGTGTGTGCATCTCAAGCCCAACCTCCCAGCGCATCTCTCCATCCGCCCCTTCCCTCTGGGCAGCTGCAAGTTCGCTTTCTGCATCTGCAACTCTATTCTGTTTTGAAAACAAGCTCATTTGTACCATTTTTTTATATTCCACATGTAAAAGATATCATATTTGTCTTTCTTCGTATGGACTTACTTCACTCAGTATGACAATCTTTAGATCCATCCATGTTGCTGAAAATGGCATTATTTTTCTTTTTTATGGCTTAATAATATTGCTATATATATGTATGTATATATGGGCTTCCCTGGTGCCTCAGCAATAAAGAATCCATCTACAACACAGAAGATGAGAGTTCGATCCCTGGGTCGGGAAGAGCCC
This sequence comes from Cephalophus harveyi, assembly GCA_006410635.1. Taxonomy (NCBI): domain Eukaryota; kingdom Metazoa; phylum Chordata; class Mammalia; order Artiodactyla; family Bovidae; genus Cephalophus; species Cephalophus harveyi. Next base: position 29,647 of record SJYT01060499.1, read on the forward strand.
CTGGAGAAGGAAATGGCAACCCGCTCTAGTATTCGTGCCTGGAAAACCCCATGGACAGACATGACTGGGGAGGCTACAGTGCGTGGGGCTGCAAGAGTCGGACACGAATTAGCAACTAAACCACCACCACCACCATATGTATGTATCACATCTTCTTGAACAAATAAATTTCTAGTATAACCATGTCCCAAATATTGCATGAGACAAACTTATTTTAAAAAAACATTCATTTTTTATCTAAAGTTCACACTGAACTGATTTTTTTTTTTTTTTGCTGAACCTGGAAATCCTCCATTTCTTCCTTTCTTTGGTAGATACTTATTGAGAATCAATCACACACTAGTTAATGGGACACTTTTTATATTTTCTTGCCACCCAGCACCTTTTGAGTTTCCATATTATGTTTTCAGCAGTTTCTTCCTTTCTGAATCTGTCTCACTATGGTAGAATGGGAAGAATGCCATTCCCCAGTGCCTGTGAAGCTGAGTCACGAGCAGGTCATATGCTTTACCAATGAGAGTCACTATTATTAGTTATTAAATGTGACTGGGGAGTCAGCTCCTGTGGAAAATTTCTTAGTTTTGACAAAAGTGAAGTGAAGTCGCTCAGTCGTGTCTGACTCTTTGCGACCCCGTGGACTGTAGCCCACCAGGCTCCTCTGTCCATGGGATTCTCCAGGCAGGAATACTGGAGTGGATTGCCATTTCCTCTCCAGGGGCTCTTCCTGACCCAGGGATCGAACCCAGGTCTCCCACATTGCAGGCAGACGTTTTAACCTCTGAGCCACCAGGGAAGCCCTAGTTTTGGCAAATATGTCATTAATGTAAGGTGCCAACATTACAGTAAACTGGATAAGGGATCTATAGAAACTCTTTGTGTTAGTTTTGCAGCTATTCCATAAATTTACCATCATTCTGAAGTAAAAACATTTATTGAAAAGATAGAAGCAGGACAACTTGTTAAATGACTTATGCACAGTTGTCTAGGCAATAGAATGGTCTATAGGAAGGGCATTAAGATAGTCTGAGAGAGGCAAATTAGGGCTTTGCTTTTTGAAATAGAATTGACTTCTTCAGAATGCCCTTCTGACATTAAGCAAAGGCTTTCCAACCACAGGAGTACAAGACCCATAAACAAAAGCCTTAAACTGATCAAGGCTTTACAAAGTGACCAAGTGCCCCAGCAACACATACCAGATGTGTGCATGCCCCAAGTCCTGATGAATTTCCAATCCTCCAACCCCCATGGAGAATAATTTTTTTGTTGTTCAAATCCCAAAAGCTCTCCCCCTACGCTTCTTATTTAGCTGATTTATAAATGTTTGGTTTTTATTTGCATCAAATAAATTGTTCCCAACAGTGAGCTGGTGATTCAGCCTGGGTGGGAAGCTACCTCCTGTCCTAGGGCCATGTTCCTGCTAATTGTCATTCTGCACATGGCCTTAGGAAGCCCTTTATTTATCCTGTAGTTAAGTGCAGTAGTTTTCTCTTCGATTGTTAAAAGCCTGGTTGGAAATGAAATGAATGTCTTCTTTCTCACTCCACAATGGTTTTGAGAGGTAACTGTGGAAAGAGCCCAAGAAGAGGGATTGTGTGTATGGGCAGAGGTGTGGTCATTCTCTGGCCTCCCCACCTGTCCTTGAACAACCCTCTGGTGGTCAGCAGATGCTGTTGGATTTCTGACCATACCCACTACCATACTGTAATCCAGACCGCCACCATTTTTTCTTCCTGGTTCCTATGCTGGCCTCCTCACTGGTTTCCCCGTTTCTTCCCTTGACTCATCCCAGTTCCCGAGAATCTGTTAAAACCAGGAGCCCATGCCCTCCCTGCCTCTGCTCGGAGCACCTGGGCAGCTTCTGTCCTGACTCAGGATCGAGAGTGAAAGTCCATCATCTCTGACTTGTCCACTCCAGCCCCATAGGCTGGCTTGCTGTTCCGCAAATACATCAGGCATGCTCTTACCTCCAGACCTTTGCCTTGGCATTTCCCTTCATCTGGAATGTTTTTCTCCTGATATCCTCATGGCTTACCCCCTCACCTTCTTCATCTCTTTGCCCAAATGCCACCTTCCTGGTGCCACTCCCTCTGCCCCCTAAATCTAAAATTGCCACCGATTTTTTCCAGGCAGGATGTTTTATCTCATTTTTTGGTTTGTTCTTTATTTTTGTGTTTATTTGCGTGTGCTTTATCTCCAGTGCCTACCAGTGCTCAGCAAACGTTTGTTAAATAAAAAACACCGATGGTGAATATTTAATGAATGGATGCACAAGTAAATAAATCTCACCACGTCACTGATGGTTCTCCATTGCCCTAGAATAAACTTTAAATCCATTAGAGAACGGGACCTTCCAGAATCTCTTGACTCTCTCTTGAGTTTTACCTCTCAACAGCAAGCACATCACAGCTCGTCTACACTCATGTACCCTGTGTCCCAGCCACGCTTAAATACCTATTTAAAGTGCATACAAAACTCTTTCTGTCTTCACAGTTATTTTCAAGTCTTCCTTGGCTTATCATATTGCCCGTGGATGGAAAGGGTGGTTTTTGTAAGGCTGCTCCAATGCCTCCTCCTTTTCCACTTTCAATATCTAGCAGCTTGTATTACTTTACTATAATTTTCTACTTCTAAGAAGTCTCCACAATGAGACTGACAACCCTCAGGCCAAACTACGTATGTTTCTGGCCATTGTGTCGCCAAGTCCAGCACACTGGCCAAATCTGTCTGATTCCTTTCTGCCAATACTTATTTTTTCACTGCAAAACATTGCCTCTATCTTGGGTAACCTGTAAAGCCCCGACGTTTGGCCCATTTCAAGCCCTTGGCTCATATAATCCTCATTTGTTCATATGCCAAATGAAAGTGCTAACAAAAAAAAACGAACATTTCTCAGACTCTCGAACATGGAGAACAGACTTGTGGTTGACAAGGGGAAGAAAAAGATGAGGAAGGAATAGAGTTTGGGATTAGCAGATTCAAACTTTTATACATAGGGTGGATAAATAAGGTCCTACTGTATAGTACAGGGAACTATAGTCAATACCCTGTAATAAACCATAATGGAAATGAGTATGAAAAAGAATGAATGGGTGTATATGTATAACTGAATCACTGTGCCATACAGCAGAAATGAACACGACATAATAAATTTTAATTAACACAACATAGTAACTCTTTCTGTCTTCACAGTCAGAAAGTAAATCAGCAATACTTCAAGAAAGTACTTTTAAAAAAGAACATTTCTATCCTTCTAAAGCAAAGCAAAACTTCAAAAGCTTGAATAAGTATAATGTAAAATTTCAATTTTAATATGTGTCTTCCCATGTGTTTTACTTAAAAACTGAGATTAGTCATTACACACATTAAAAGTCACTTCTATTCAGTTTGCACGTAATATCATATGAATAGAATAGTCATGGTTTTATTTAGAAGAACTGAAACATAACAAAATATCAAGTTAGCTTAGCCCCACCAACAGAAGTCACGCAAGATGCAGGTGACGTTAACTGGCTCAATCAGGGTAAATCTTGAGAAGTGATTAACTTTCCTCATGGGAGAGATTCCCCTCAGCCCCGGTCTGGTCTGTTCTCGCAAAGCCTTTGATCTGTGTTCTCCCTTAGTTGTTTACGGCACTGGAGACACCAGTTCAGATCACATACTCACGAGGCGGCGTACTTGAGAGCGGGGCACCCAGAGATGATGACGTTCTGCCGGATGCTGGGGAGCAAATGGCTTTCCCTGGTGGATGTTGCATCAATCAAAAGGCGGGGGTGATGGCCGAGGATGTCAAGGAAACAGAGTCTGTATTCAGAGGCCTCAACTTCTGCTCTGGAAATCCTATCAGATGGACCATCAATTATCTCCTTTCTCCCTTTCAGATCCTTGCCTTTGTCACAGAAAAATTTTTTACAGGGCAGCAGGGGGTCGGGAGGGGAGTTGCATAGTGGTAACGGCTTATGTTCTGGGAGAAGAAGATTCTGAGTGGGCTTGATCATTTGCCCCTGCCCCTCCAGGTCTCAGATTTACCCAAATCAGTCTAAGAGACTTGAGCTGTGCCTATGGCTGGCCCATCAGTTGTCTCTAAACTCTTTCCCAGTTGACATTTTCAGTCTTTGTGTCCAAGTTGGTGATGTGTTGAAATGTCTCCTTGGAATGTCTGCAATCTGTTCTTAGAAATGCATAAAAATCGTTTAGTCATTTTTATAACCAAAGCAAGAACCAGGCCTGGCCTGCAAGGACATTTCTCTGACCATGATTTTGATTTTTCCAAGCTGGAACTCCAGTGTGCTTTGATGAAATTGTCAGGAGATCAGGATTCAGGAGAAAAAAAAAAAATCCTACACTTTCTCAAAGACATTTTATGTATGTGAAGCATTTACCCTATATTGTATGTGGTGGTGGTTTAGTCATTAAGTCGTGTCTGACTCTTGTGACCCCATGGACTGTAGCCCACCAAGTTCCTCTGTCCGTAGGATTTCCCAGGCAAGAATACTGAAGTGTGTTGCCATTTCCTTCTACAGGGGATCTTCCTGACCCAGCGATTATATATTGTATGGTTGGTAATAAAAAATCAAACCACTGTGGTAAAGCTACAGTGGTTTGGGGATATTGACCGTTTCAGTTACTGGTGGTTTCTAGATGATACACAAATATCTTCCCTGTTCTCTTCATCTTACAGGAAGCTTAAATTTCCTAAATGAAGAATAAACCAAGCAACCTGAAGCTCTCGATTCTTAGGGCAACTTTTACTTTTGTATCCAAATGACATAATCCAAGCCCAAATAGTGTAGATGGGGAGACTTGCCTATTTACCAAGCGTTTCTGAGAATTCCTAGCAAGTGGTTACATGTTCTACAAATTTATCTTAGTTGGACAATGTCTCTGACTTCAGGCCAGTGCCTTCAGCTCCTTCTCCATTTTGCCATCTTCTCTCTACTGTTCTCTGTTTTCACCAATGTACGGAAAGAGCCATCTCACTCTATTTCTTCAAGCACAACTGAGATGCACTCAACTTTATCAAGCTTTACTAAAGTTTGAACATGGATAAAGGGAATGGAAATGCAGAAAAAGGAAACCCAGAGCTGAACACCAAACCTTTCTCACCTCGAGTGCTCAGTGTTTCTCTTTGCAGGATATTCCCTGTGGACATCTTTCTCCCTAGCAGAAGATTTAATCCTTCTTTTGAGAAGTCATGAAAAACAGTCCTTTTCTCCAGATTCCTTTCTATGGATCTATGGCCTCAGAATGCAGTCTCCTCCAAAAGAGGGAAAAAATTAAAATGAACATCATAATCCCCAAGAGCTGTACCCTGCTGACATTTGTTTGAGAAAGTTACAGTCTAGGCCAAGCACAGACCTTTCATACCACTACTTTGGTTTTGAACTTTTCCTAGCACAAGTGAGAAATGACCTCTTTAAGGCAACAGAGGCTGATCCAAGAACTTTCCCCAAAATATAGATTTAATCTTTCTTTACAGAATGCAGAAACCACACCCAACATTTTGGAACTAACCTTAAGAGGGCTTGGGGGTAGTTTTGAGGGCATTCTGGACCTAGGGACAAGCAGACTTATGAAGGTTCATGTTCAGGTTCTGAGGATGCTGAAGCTGAATAAGTCAGACCCAGACTTCAGTCTAATGAGACCTTTAGACAAGAAGACAAGTGGCGTTAGCAGCCGTAAATCCATGGGCAGGCCTGGCCTGCAGGGACCTTTCTCTGACCATGAGAACCCACAGGGCTGGGGGTTCTGAGAGGAGCAACACTATACATTCTAAAGCATCGGATGCACTTGAGACAGGTGGAAGTCCAAATAAACCTCTCGCATTTTGACACTCGGCAACCTAGGAACTTCTTTACCAAAAAACAAACAAAAAACAACCACACCACCAGAAAACCTCATATTTTACTTCTTAAATCCTATGGCACCTTGGAGGTGAAAAAGTTCTTATGAAACAATTTGCTTCAGGTGTTAAGGAAACGTTAGACAATATTTATTTTAAATGTCCATTAGAAATTAAGAAAGGGAAGTACTAAACTAAAGAATGGCTGAACCCTAAGATGATGAAATAATTGAAACAATTTTTAATATGTTGTACAGAATGCAGGGATCATTGTATATTTTCTGAAAAGCAAAAAAACCTTAATTATTTTTATTGTTATAATTAAATTGCATTTTAGATCAAAATTATTACATTTATTGTAGTGTAAAATAATACTGAAGAATATATGCTTGTAAAAGAAGAAAATCTACTTAAGTCTTGGCTCATAATTTGTGTACCCTAGGCAAATTTTGAGTCTCTCTAAACTTCAAATTGCAGATCTGTAAAGTAGGGTTATGGTGATAATGAAAGAATTGTAGTTAAGTTAGAACACTCAATAAATTCAAGTTATTATTGTAAAATAAAATTCAGAAAACTCAAAGAAGTAAATAAAATTGGGCTTCCATGGTGGCTCAGATGGCAAAGAATCTCCTTGCAATGCAGAGACCTGGGTTTTTGACCCCTGAGTCAGGAATATTCCCTGGAGAAGGAAATGGCTACCTATTCCAGTATTCTTGCCTGGAGAATTCCATGGAGAGAGGAGTCATTGTCATATTTAATGAAAGAAGTGTAATTAAGTTAGAACAGTCAATAAATGCAAGTTATTATTGCAAAATAAAATTCAGAAAATTTGAAGTAAATAAAGATTATCCTTTATTCCATTGTCTAAAGTGAACCTCAGCTAAAATTGTAAAGTTTATGTACATTTGTTCCAGGATGTGTGTATGTTGGTGGGAGGGGCCTCTTTCAGAATTATGAATTTATTCATTCTAATACACAGTTTTTGAAATGCTTTTTTTAACTGGACTATATGTTAGAAGCATCCTTATATGTCAGCAAATGTCAGTGTAATTTATCATTTTAACAGCTTCATTTTATTCCATTATATGATAATGACAATGTTTAACGAAAGATAGCATTTATATTATCATTTTTATTATCCACTACTTCTCCATTATAATTTATATAAGCACATACAATAAGCTCACTTATATAGAGTATTTTCAGCATCTGTCCTATTGCTTAGAAATATAGCTATTTTGTCAACAGATGCACTCCTTTGCATATTTGATAGCTGTCATCAAAGTGCCCTCCGCATGCTGTGTGAGAATGTCTGGGAAGCATTTCATTTAAGTCTGGTCATGTACTAAGAGGGACTTTCCAAGCTGTGATGATCTGAAGGGTCAGAGAACTGGTTCTGACTGTGTGTATCAGTTAGACATCTTGCCTGGATTGGTGAATACTTGGCCAAGTTGGAGTTTCCCCTGTATGTATGATCCTAGATAAACTTCTTTCTTAAAATATCTTGCCTCAGTCCCGTTGCTTATAAAATGGGGATAACATATACATTATGATTGAGAAAATTGAAATGATAAAATATATAAGGCTTGATTCATCTTAGGCACTTAATACACATGTGTGTACTTGGTCACTTAGTCGTGTCTGACTCTTTGTGGCCCCATGGATTGTAGCCCACCAGGCTCCTCTGCCCATGGAATTTTCCAGGCAGGAATACTGGACTGGGTTGCCATTCCCTTCTCCAGGGGATCTTCCTGACCCAGGGATCAAACCTGCTTCTCTTCCACCTCTGGCATTGGCAGGCAGATTCTTTATCACTACCACCACCTGGGAAGCCCTAATCTTAGTAAAGATGTGCTCTTTTCCTCCATTCTTTTTGGTAACTGTTTTTATGCCATGGTGCTTTGTAAAATGTAGATGCTCATAAAGTTTTGTTGCTCTTTGGATCCTTTTAGAGAAGGGGACGACCGAGGATGAGATGGCTGGATGGCATCACGGACTCGATGGACGTGAGTCTGAGTGAACTCTGGGAGACGGTGATGAACAGGGAGGCCTGGCGTGCTGCGATTCATGGGGTCGCAAAGAGTCGGACACGACTGAGCGACTGAACTGCACTGAACTGTAAAGGTATTAGGAAGTTATGGATCAAAGAAGATGTTCATGAAGTTAGTTATCTAGGGAGTTAGAGTAGAAGAAGGAGATGAAGAAGGCAGAGGAGGAAGAGGAGAGGGCACGGAGAAGGGAAGGATGGAAGACTGAATTTTGAAGACAGGGAGGCCTAGGGTTGAAGTCTAGCCCTGTCACTTACTAGCTGTGTGAGTTGCAGTTTTGAGTTAACTTCCTGAACCTCAGTTTCCTAATATGCAGCTAACAACTTGCTTGCCATGTCTTGAGAGGATTAACTGCGAGAGTGTGAGTGTTCAGAGTACTGCAGACAAACACCAGATGTCCAACAAAAAGGCAACTCTTATCTGTTGTTGCCACCATTATTCCCTCTGTTGACATTGCTATTCCATCATTATGTCCATTGTTGACAGTACTAAACATTGCTTCTTGTTCTTAACTCTCCAGGAAACCCTTGTGGCTTAGCACTACAAATCTATTATGGCCTCTAATGAGCTGCTTGAGCGTCATTTATCCATTCATTCATGGGAAAGGTTAGAGCCACACATTGAATTTACATCTCCATTGATCCCAGGTGGACAGAGGTTGAAGACTTAATATATGTTGTGGACTTAGGAGTCAGGAAAACTCAGCATGGAAACAGCCTTTTCTATCTTTTGCTTTCTGCAGACCATCTGTTCATTATTTCTTGCTCACGACCATATCTACGTGTGTGTGTGTGTGCGTGTGTGCATTCATCTATGTTTCATTATATTGCTGTTCTCATTGTTTGCTTGTTTTTGCTTTTTAAAAAAATTGAATTTCGTTTGTTTATTGAGGGCTGCACTGGGTCTTCGGTGCTGTGTGCAGGCCTTCTTTTGTTGTGGCAAGTGGGGTCCACTCTTCGTTGCAGTGCACAGGCTTCTTATTGTCTGGCTTTTCTTACTGCACAGCATGGGGTCTAGGCCTGTGGGCTTCAGGAGTTGTGGTACACGGGCTTAGTTGCCCCAAGGCATGTGAAATCTTCCTGGACAAGGGTTTGAAGCCGTGTCCCTTGCATCGCAGGCTGATTCTTAACCACTGGACCACCAGTGGTTAAGAAAGTCTAGAAGTCTGGGTTTGTTTTTGTATTTTGTCACAAAAGGGGAAAAGGATGTAAGACCAGATCTTGAAGCCAGAATCAATAGTGGCAGACCCATTGCGTTCACTGTAAGAGCTGGTGATATAGGAGATCTTTGGGGTGAGCTTTTTTCTGACAGTTGCACCATAATGAACTTACAGAGATGAGATGCAAAGGATGGCTTTCGTTTGGGGCTTTTTTTTTTTTTGCCTTACCTCTGACTCCAAATTCTCCAGACTAGAATTCAAAAGAACCATAAGGTATAAAGTATGCCAGAGAGATGATATATACAGATTTTCTAAGTTATGATCATTTGTAACTCCAAGCTGTATGCATACCCTTCAGGAAAGCCCAGTTAAATGCTCAGAGGAGACTCATCTCTACCTTCTCATAGAAAGAGGCCTTTCTAATAAGTGATAACTGAGGCTCAACCCCCTCTTCAAACTGTCAAAACATTTTAAAGCAAGTTATTGTAGGTGAAAGTCACTTCAAAATAGTCTGTGCACGTCTCCGATGATCTTAAACTTATTTAACTTTTTGTTGATTCGACAACCCAGGGCTGTATTGCGGGGGGTTAAGTTTCTTTGTCTGCTTTGCTTTTGTTTTTCTTCTTCTGTTTTCAAGCTGTCAAGTCTTCTATTGACACTTGCACTGTTTCAACAGCTCCTCCTCTCCTTCTTTTCCAAGTTGCTTATATTTAATTTGCTGAGGGATTAAAAAAAAAAAGCAAATAACCAAACTTGCTAAAAAAGGATGTTTAATAAGATTTCATGAGCCTCAGCAGGAGAGCCAGAGGGTTTGTGCCTTCATTCATTAAATTCCATCTACAAATATTTACTGGGCTTCCTTGTGATAATCCACAGGCTGTGACTTGTTCCAGGCAGTAAAACGCATTGTTTGGGGGCTATAACTTTTTGAAAAAGCATATTACCATTTTCAGGAGCCTTTTCAAATGTCTGAGTTTATGGCTAACTTGCGAATGGTCAGTACTTTGAACTTGTGACTGCTGAAGATTTGATTAATTACTGACCCTCTCTGCCTATATACACATGGATTTCTACATTTCCCAAAGCATCAACACACATAATCCTTTGTTTTGATCCTCCATTTGAGGAAAGCAAGGTCAAAACATTTATCTGCTTCTTAGAACACGAGGAAAGGAGACTCAATAAACTATGAATCATTCCAAAGCCTTTAAAATACCAAACTAGAATTGACTCTCCACTTAGGTGAAAGCTCACGCCCCAGGTCTTTATCCAAGCCTCGAAGAAGAATTTTAGATCTCTTATTGCCATGCTTAAGCTCTTATATTGGAAAGAGCACTGTCCTGAGAGATGGGCCAGTGGATTTCATGCTTGGTGGCCTGAAATCCACCAAGAATCTTTAAGCAAACATCTCTGGGTCCCAGGTTTTTCTCTTTTCCTCTGTAAAGTGAGGTTAATCATATCTGCCTTATACAATGAAGTGATGACATACCAAGCCCCTCGGAAGCCTTGGACCTAACCAAAGATGGAACAAAATCCTGTCCTCCGTGGTTGCAGGGTCCTTCCTGCCAGTTCACAGACCACCTTTTCTTGCAGGTGAGAGGCTTCTGCATTAGCAAAAGTGGCAGATAATAGAGGCACAGAGAAGCTCTCTGTATGGACTGTCTCTCTGGCTCCACCATGCTCCTCATTCCTCATACATGGCTAAGCAGGAGGAGAAATTCCAGGAAAGACTACAGACATTCAGCAGAAGCCTCCCTGGGAACCTTGGTGTGTGTCTCTCTCATTGGGGCTGCTGGCTAGGCTGAGGTCACACACGGGAAGAGCACCAGCTCCACCAGACTCCTTGCAAGAATTTCAGTGGCACATCCTTAAGACTACCAGATGGGCACCTTCTCTTCCTGCACAGGCTGAGGCCAGTCACCACCTCTCTGGATGTGGGGACTCTCTCAGGAGATCTACTAGCAAGCCCCCAGCAGTGCCTTAGTAAGGTAGGCCCACATGCCATCACCTTTGCTTTAAATCTGGAGATGTAGCAGAGATCAGAGGGCAGCTAAAGGACTGGAAAAGACAAACTTGAGTCTTTAGCTCTGGCACTTTCTCACTATGCGATTTTTCTTAAAATGCACCTCCCTTATCTCTACAAAGAGGGTAGCCACATTTTGGAAAGAGGTAAGGAACTAGCATGATACACACAAGTGTGCAGTACCGAGCATATGCTTCTAATTTACTACGTCCCCTTCTTTCACCAACCTACCTCGCACATCCAGTGGCAGCCTCTCTATTCCTATAAGAGGTGGTGATCGATGAGCTCTTCAGGGCAAGTTCTTTCTGACAATCTCACCATACTCTAGAGAGGTTTCTAGAGAGGAAGATGAAAAACAGTCATATTTGTTTTCTTGGATTTGGGGGCATTGCTTTAGTAGCAAACACATTAGATGGCCTAGAATCCATAACTGACGTATTCATCATATTTCCTCCTGCCCTCTACACTTCTGCCCTTGCTCCCTGGTTCTCGGGTGCCTGTCCTGCATCTGCCCTTCCCTGCCTTTGGTGGGGCTGGGAGGAGACGTGTGGAACTGGTCAAAGCTGCTTCTCCCCAGCCCATGCACACAGTACCCACACACGTGACTGGAGATGAGAACAAAGCGAAGAGATGGCTGGGGTGGCCCCCTCTTTGCCCCTAGGAAACCGCTCTCCTCATGTGAACCTCTAAAAACACCTCCTTGCTCAGCTCAGTTCTGGCCTTCAGGAAGCAGGACTCGTAGCCACCCCCTGTTGAGGGCATTCTGCAGCTGCTCAGGCTACAACTAAGTGTGCTGTTTTATAGACCTGAGATTGGACCTAACAGTGCTCTGGGGATTCTCCTTTCTGAGTCAGGAGACCTTTTAGTGCCATTAGAATAACCACAGTGTACAGTTTGAGCACTCACTGCGAGCCGGATCAGTGTGCTAAATGTTTGATAGCCATTCCTGATGCTTAAGGAAGCAAAGAGTAAGAGAGATTACGCAGCATTTGTAAGGATTACATCCAGAAAGTAGCAAAATCAGGATCCACACTCAATTCTGGCCGATTCCAAAGTCGGTTTTCTAAACCACTGATCTGGGCTGGTTCTGCAGTGTTGCTCAGCCTCCGGCCTCTCCAGCTTAACAGTAGGAGCATCCATGATGACATAGAGGTTCTCGGTGATATCCCACATCCCTTGCATCCAGAGGCTTGTTCCTGGCCATGTGGTATGGTGACAATGATATCAGCTCTCCGTGTCAATTCACCTGTTAGTCACAGGGCCATGATGCTGGTTCTGCCTCCCTCCACCCTGACCCCCAGTCTGCTGAGAGCCATCCTGAAGCCACCGATGAGATCTTCTAAATAATGTCCTCACTGCAGAAAGCCTGGCATGTGGTAGTCCATGTTAAAACGACCATGTTAATCCCCCTTTCCCCTTTTCTATACCCAAGGGGAGAATCATGCTAGTTTCCTGGAGAAAAATTCATTGTCTGCCTATCATTATGCCAGTTAGGTTCCTGAATTTGGAAGTTTTCTAATAAATGATACTGGTAAAACCTCACAAAATTCATGGATAAAAGAAAATAGATAGATATGATGAATGGATAGATAAGTGAATAGATGGATGGATAAATGAATGGATGAATGGATAGATGAGATGAATGGGTAGATGGATAAATGAACGGATGGTTAGATAGATAGATGGTAGATATATAACATAGTGGTGAGGAGTTTAAATATTTTTTCAGTGATTGGTGTAGTGAATGATGTTCTATTTTAAAAAGAATTTTAACGAAGAGCAAAAATGCTGAAAAGTCAAGGAAAGTTTACTACAAATTTAATATCTTTTTAAGAAGAAGGAAAAAAGTGCATCTGACTTGTAATTATTTTGTTGTTGCTTCTGTACTGTTGTCTTAATTTCCACATCCAACGCTGCAGGGACTTAGAGTTCCTCCACCCTCCACATCTGGGGTTCTGATGCACGCTGTGACGCTAAAAAGTGTGACGGCACGTAGATATGATTTTGGACAGCTGTTGTGAGACGGGGAGAAGAGGCATGACCCATCTCGACACTGCTCTCCTCGCTTTGGAAAATCAAAACAGGAAGGGAATCTCAACCGTCACTAGTAACAAAGCTGAAAGAAATAGATAGCATTGGGATTTTTTTTCTTTTAATATTCTTCTTTAACCTTTTTCATGGTTTCCAAACATACTCAGGCCACAACACAATGTGGCTGGTGTGGGGGGAAATGACTACTCCACGCAGTCACTAAGAACCCAGGCTCCTTCCCTCTTACAATGCCTCTATCCTCAACAGGTGTTGAGGTCCAGGGGTGCTGCAGTGAGGCTAGAGTTTTGAGGGTCACACATCAGGTTTTAGAGTCATGCCTGGAAGTAGTATCATCACTTTGGGATATAACTTGGTCATGCTAACCTCACTGCAGAAAGAGAATGGGAAATGATTTCCTGTGTGCCTAGGACACACTTGAAAGATTCCATGAATATATTCCATTGTCTCTGCCACACACATTGTTTGGATTTCTTTCATCTTCTACCCTGTCCTCTTCAACCTAATTTCAACACAGCAGTCAATAGAATGTTTTAACAATATAATAAGATTACGCCACCTCTGTGCTGAAAACTCCACAGAGACTCTGTGATTGTTGCAGAGTAAAAGCTAAAATCATCACAATGATTTGCATGGTCCTACATGATTCAGCATGAAATTGGTGACTGCAGCCATGAAATTAGAAGACGCTTACTCCTTGGAAGAAAAGTTATGACCAACCTAGATAGCATATTCAAAAGCAGAGACATTACTTTGCCAACAAAGGTCCATCTAGTCAAGGCTATGGTTTTTCCAGTGGTCATGTATGGATGTGAGAGTTGGACTGGGAAGAAAGCTGAGCACTGAAGAATTGATGCTTTTGAACTATGCTGTTGGAGAAGACTCTTGAGAATCCCTTGGACTGCAAGGAGATCCAACCAGTCCATTCTGAAGGAGATCAGCCCTGGGATTTCTTTGGAGGGAATGATGCTAAAGCTGAAACTCCAGTACTTTGGCCACCTCATGCGAAGAGTTGACTCATTGGAAAAGACTTTGATGCTGGGAGGGATTGGAGGCAGTAGGAGAAGGGGATGACAGAGGATGAGATGGCTGGATGGCATCGCTGACTTGATGGACATGAGTCTGAGTGAACTCCGGGAGCTGGTGATGGACAAGGAGGCCTGGCGTGCCGTGATTCATGGGATCGCAAAGAGTCGGACACAACTGAGCGACTGAACTGAACTGAACATGATTCAGCCCCTTATCTTGCTAATTTCAACTCTGACTGCTCACTCCCTCACTCTAGCCATTCCAGGGTCCTTAGAGTCTCTTACTTGGCTATGTAACTCTGCCTGAAAAGCTCTTAGCCAGATGACTATCTCTGACCTCTGTCAAGCTCAAATTCACCTTTTCAGTGAAGTCTACCATGACCATCCTATGTAAAATGTTACTTGACTCTCTACCCAATGCCTCCGCTCCTCTGCTGTCTTTCTTCCAGATCACTCACACCTTTTCTGTAGTGTTGAAACTAGTGTTTTCATTATTGGCTGTGTCCTAGACAACAAGTACTCTGAGTTGGGAGTCATGTTGTATAAGATGATGAGTGGCGATACAGAAGACATTTTATTCTGCATCTTGCAGGTATTTCTGACAGTCATGACCTCTGACATTACTCCAGCACCTAGAATAGCATTGGCAAGGTGGCAGGCACTCAATTCATTTGTTGAAGGAATGAATGAATGAGATAGAGAATTATGTGATAGAGTGGAATCAATGGACCCAGGGAAAAGGCCCTAAGACTTGGTCTATGTTCAGAACAGTTTCAAGCCCCAGACTTCGCGCTATGAGTTCTAGACCTCAGTAGATTTTTTTTTTCCCTTGACAGTGTTTCATTTTCTCCATTGCAAAATGAGAATTTTCACCATATCTATTACCTCTACCTCTTTAGGTCACTATAAAATTGAAGAATATCGTATATGAAAGGGAATAATTCTAACAACAGCAACATTCATTCACATTATTTATCTAGATCTATTGTTTGACTACTCTGCTTCTTGCACAAAAATTATGTGTTGTTCTGATCAAAGACTGTTTGGGATCCCTGGGGCAATCACCCAAGGACCTGCTGTCCGTCCATTGCTTGCCTGGATACCCCTGATAAGATCCAGGCTGCCCCTCATTGGTCCCATAAGCGACCCTATGGAGCAGGACTGAGGGCTCTCTCTGATACAGCCAAGGCAACCTGAGACACTCCAGATCAGGGCTACTGTCCTTGATCCCACTGGGACCTTCTGTTAGAAAAGCTGTCTCCTCTCTGATAAGAGAACAAAGAATTCGTAGCTTGTCTGGCATCTCCTCTGTATTTTTCCCAATGCAGTCAGCTTGAACTGGTAGGCTGGGTCTTGTCTGGACAGATGAAAAATAACAGACAATAATCCTTAAGGCTCCGTTTAGGCTCAGAACTCTTCCCTTGTCTTCGTGTTCTGGTTCAAGTGAGTCCTAGGAGGTTGAAACCTTCCTGGGCTTCATCCATCCTCTGTGAATCTATGTCCTCATGTAAAATCTGCTTGCCCAGAGGAAAACACATCTGATTCAACTCTGCCCTGAAACTTGAATGCCAAGCTTTCCTTGGAGGACACCAGGGTCAAGATGAGGAGTGTATGGCTTCTTGCATGAGCAGATTAGGACTGCTTGTAACTGAGGAGCTAATGATTTTTCATAACAGCTTAAAATTGAATGAGTGTCTGAAAAGACTTAAAGATTTGAAAAAATGTATTGTTTCAAACAAGGTTAATTTCCCAATATGGTTCTATTAACATGAATTGTTTGATGTGGAAAAATTATTATCATGAAGGAGCCAATCTAAACCACCTCCTGTCCCAGTATTCATCTATATTTTTTTATTTATAAATTTGAAATTAGAAATTTTCCTAAGCAGATTGCCACCCTCAACTTCCCACTTTTACTATGATTTCTACTTAATGTTCTTTTCAACCCTACCAATTTGTCTTTGGAAAATTGTTTTGTTTTTTTTTTTTTCTCTTGCAATCTGTCCCTATTAAGGAGTGTTTAGAAGTCCTCAGGGAAGTTTCAGAAAGTCTTTCTAGAAACTATTTATAAATGTCCCAGAGTCTCATCTGTTGACTGGATAGGAAAGTTGGCATCTGGCCCCACCATGAGAGTCAGATAAACACAGGCAAGGTGGAAGGGAAACACGCCCCACCCCCATCAGGTTCTAGCCTGAAGATCCCTTCTAGTCCATCCAAAGCTCTGAGAACATCCAAAAAGGAAGACTCCCAAAGAAATAAATGTTCCCATCTGTGACCGCCTCATTCCTGGATCCTTCTTGGAATTCCTGCGCTTGCCCCTGAAAGCCCTGGAGGGTCATATGGGGAGCCACGAGCAAACCAATTCAGGGGGTTTCCTTGTTACCAGAATATCATCTGCGGAACAATAGATGATGTACTTGAGGACATGCTCCCTTTTCCTGTTATCTTCACCCCTCTGCTTTCCCAAATAGAACCGAGTGTGGGAACAGACAGACAGAAATCACTCCCTCCACTCCGTCTTGCACTGCCCCTACCTCACAGACTCCCTCTGTCTCTCTCTCTGTGCTTCTGATCTCATACGCATTTATTGCAACTTTTATGTACTGAGTTCCTACTGCAGGCCAGGCCCTGCACTGAGGAACTTGAAGGTATATCCTGTGTAAGTTCTGTTCTTCTTTCACATGAGCAAGCTGAGGGTCAAAGAGCTGCCTCGTCTGAAGCTCTACAGCTGGAAGGGTGCTGAGGTTGCCTTGTGATAATGTTTGTTTCTTTTTTCTCATCTCTTCTTCGTGAACTTCCTTTATCAGCTACTTCATCAGTTCTTGGGGGACACTGAGGGGTCTGCCATTTGTCGCAACAGCTGTGTGACCTTGAGCAATCCCTTCTTCCTCTCCAAATCCCAGTTTCCCTTTCTGTAAAATAATATGATAGGGTAAGCTTTTTTCATGCTCCAACATCCTTGGACCCTAAAGATGCAGATGATGGCAGCAAGCCCTTTTATCTCATACGCATTTATTACAACTTTTATGTACTGAGTTCTTCTTTCTAATTTTTTGAAAAATTTGAAAAGATCAGTGGCAGTTCAGTTATGATATAGAGTAGAATTTGAGAGATTTTTAGTTCACATTCTGGTTCTGCTACTAGCTTATCATGTGATCTTGGGCAAGTCACCAAACTCTGTGAGAATCTGTTTCCCCATCTGTAAAAGCAGAGGTTCTAATAACCATGCTTCCCTCCTAGGATTGTAGAAAGGAACAAATTAGCCCCATAGACAGGATTAACCTTTGACTAGCACATCACAGCCAGTGCTTGCGCAAGTCCACAAATGGACATCCAATCTCCTCCAGTCATTTCAGCCATAGAGGGCTGAACTCTTAGGGGAGTAACTCT
This sequence comes from Cephalophus harveyi, assembly GCA_006410635.1. Taxonomy (NCBI): domain Eukaryota; kingdom Metazoa; phylum Chordata; class Mammalia; order Artiodactyla; family Bovidae; genus Cephalophus; species Cephalophus harveyi. The sequence continues at coordinate 47,183 of SJYT01060499.1, forward strand.
AAACAACAAAAACAGTCAGAAAAGGCACTGAGGTGATTAGCTCTCTCCCTCTACAGTCTGACCATTAACGGAATTAAGCAAGAACCGAATTTTATCCCTTGCACTTGCTCTTCTGAGCCAGAAAGACCCAGGAAATAACACCTATTGAAGACACTCATTTTGATTCTTGGCCAGAAGTTTCAAATTCTTATTTGATCTTAAGCTTCTTAGCTTTGGATTGAACATTATTTAAAAGTTCCAGTTAAATTTACTACTCTCTCTTCTCATGAAGCAGATTCGTCTTTGGATAACCTTGAATAAGAATGGCAAACAAAGACGTATTCAAAAACCCTGTTTTATTTTCCAAAGCAATGGCCCCTGGTGGGGTAGTATTCTTGACTTTTATTTGAATCCATGTCTCCAGGCACAGAGGGAACATGCACCCAGAAATGTGCTTTCCCAGCATGCTTGGCTCCAGGGTCATACTCTTTGGGGCATTAGTCATTCTTAACTCATAAGATCAAAACTAAAGCTAAATAAAAGCTAAAAATGGGTGATTTGTCACCCAGCAAGCACCAATAAAATGTAACCACATGGAAAAATGAATTAAGCCAAGCCCATCTTTTTCTTAAAGATAATTGCCTCTGATGTCTCACGAGTTACCATGTTTATTTCCCTACAAATTCTTCCTGACCCAGATAGCTAAGCCCTGCCCTCCATTCCTCCTCTGTGGGTCTACTCACACTTTTCTCACAGGAAAATGTTGCTGTGAGGTTCTTTGGAAAGAACTATGCTTTCTCATTTGAGCAGATGCTGCGAACCTGAGTTGACCAGGTTGGGCACTGCCCATGTGAAGTTACCCAGCCCCCAACAAGACCATCTCAGATGACTTCTGATATAACAACAAACTCAAGTTCGGTTTTGTGAGCATAGAACTTGTGGATAAACTTCATCCTGTCCATCTTTTCAAAAGATGAGATGATCTCACCTTGCCCAACTGTTGGTCTTCACCATGGGAACAATGGTATAGACTTCAACCAGGAGTCTTTTTAATCTTCTTTATCAGTTAATAATAGGAATACAAATAATAAGAACACAAAAAATTAATTATTACCAAGTATTGTTAGATAACACTAATAATAAATCCATGTCTCTACTAGTAATAGCTCTGATATACACACTGATAAAAAATTTTCAACATTAGTAAAGCTAATAAGAATGTGAAACAGAACTAGACCCACAGAAAGAGGAAGCAAACTTATGGTTATCAATGGAGAAAGAGGGAAGGGTGAAGGATAAATTAGGAGTTTGGGATTAACATATACACACTACTATATATAAAATAGATAATCAACAAGGGCCTACTGTAAAGCACAGAGAACTGTACTCTGTATTTTGTAATAACCTATAAAGGAAAAGATTCTGAAAAGAATCCTTTGGATGTACATCTGAGACTAACACAACATTGTAAACCAATTATACTTCAGTAAAACGAAGAAAAACCGTATGCCATATGTTGAAAACTCACGTTGTGTCAAACTCTGCTACAAATTTCTCTTGCTCTACCTTTGGGTAGCTGTGAGTGGACCATATAATCTTCATTTTATATATTAAAAAAAGAAAAACAAGCTAAAGTCCCAAAGGTTAAGTGACTTGCCTATATCATATAATTAATAAAGACCAGGGCTTGGAAGAATGCCCAAAGCTGTCCAGGAAGCCCATGCTTTAAACACTCTGCTTCTCTTCTCATCCAGGCAGTCAGATAGACCATCCATTAGACCAGAGTGGGGTTTGACCCTCTAACAATGACTTCCATGACTCTGTCTTCATGGAAGAATCATCTTAAGTGAAGATTTGAGTTGAACTTACAGGTTCCATTTCTACTGGGTTTGACTATTTACCCTCCAGTCTCACCAATGCACACCCAAATCACCCAGTTGTGAACAGTCCTCTCTAAATGAGTCAACATCTAGGCATCATCTGAACCAAATAAATGATGGGACATTATTATACATATTTGGAAAATGGAAGGGCTTGGGATGCATGATTTTTTCAATCTCGTCCTTTTCTGTTTATCTGGAAATTAAAGGAAGGAAAAGAAAAAAGGAAGAAAGGAAGAGAGTGAAGAAGGAATGAGTAGTTTTTATTTGTAATCGTTGTTCAGTCACTCAGTTGTGTCTGACTCTTTGCAACTGCATGAACTGCAGCACACCAGGCTTCCCTGTCCTTCACTATCTCCTAGAGTTTGCTCAGACTCATGTCCATTGAGTCAGTGATGCCATCCACTACTTGTATTTAGTTCAGTTCAGTTCAGTCACTCAGTTGTGTTCAACTCTTTGTGTCCTCATGAACCGCAGCACACCAGGCCTCCCTGTCCATCACCAACTGCCGGAGTCCACCCAAACCCATGTCCATTGAGTCGGTGATGCCATCCACTACTTGTATTAGTGGTTAACAAATACAAAATTATTTGTAATCGTGGTTAACATATATTGAGCTGCACTAGTTAGTGAATGGCACCAGAAACTCCACATATGTAATTTCATTGACTCCTTCCAACGACCCTATCACAAATGCAAAATAAATATGAAAATAAAATCTGAGAATTCTTGCAATGGTTTGTTGCACTTGCTGAAGCTTAGGCAACATATTAAGCCACAGCCCCTGAAAGTCCTGAGGACAACAGAGAAGGCAACACAATAGTGAGCAAGACCAGTTAGAGAGCAAAAGAAGCACATTCTAGAGAGTCAGTAAAGAAGCACTTACTACCTGCAGCTTATTAAGTTCAATGCTCTTATTTTACAAATAGGGAATCTGGGGCACAGAGAAGAGAAATGGCTAGGCAATGAGTTATAGTCGAGTGGAGAATAGAACCACTTCTCTTGACTCCCAACCCAATGTTCTCTATATTTTCCTCTTCTTGGGATGTATGTAATGGGATATTTGAACACCTAAAATATTTATTATTATGAGGAGCCTGGGATTGAAGTAGATTTCTCTTAATGAGGGGAAGTATGTGGAGTGCCAAAACCAGCAGAGTTTGGCCAATAAAAGGCAGTATGAGAGCTGCAGTGAAAATTACACTGGGGTGACAGGAAGTACATCAGATTCCCTGGAGAAGGAGTGAGATGCAGAAACTCCCCAAAGACATGATGCACCATCAAGAGATGCCCAGAACCCTGGGTGACCTCCCTGAAGATTCTTGATCATAATACACATACTGTATATAATTTCAGATGTGTACAGGGACAGGTGTGAAATCAATAGGAAGATTTAATGCCAGCAAATTCGGTGGGTTGGGTTTAAAACCAGTAAACTCAGGTGCATATCTGATAGGGCTGAGTTCCCTCTGTAATCTAGACCCAGGTCTCCAGACTACTGCCCAGGGAATCTTACACTGCACATATTTATTCACAGTATTCACAATTTTACTACTTTAGGCTTTCTTCCTCTGTGCATTCTTCACAAAGAATTCAACATGATTTCATTAAAGTGTAAATCAAATCTATGTCACTTGGCTTTTTGAGATCCTTCATCCGTTGTACTTGTATGAAACTGGAACACCTCATCGTGGCCTGGATGGCCTGACCACCTCACCAGTCCTCTGCTTTCCTCCTTCCTCACTAGGCTCCAGCTACTAATTTTTTCTTCCCCAGCACTTCAAATTCTTTCTTGCATTGTTTTTTTAAATTTACTGTTATCTCAATGTAGAATATCCTTCTAACTAACTATTCCTAAGACTGGCCCCTTTTGAAGCGGAAACTGGGATGCATTTCTCAAGCGAGTCTCATTGACATATATACACTATCGTGTGTAAAATAGATAGCTAGTGGGAAAATGCTGTATAACACAGGTTCTGGATAGCACAGCTCAGTGCCCTGTGATGACCTAGAGAGGTGGTTTGGGAGGGGGAAAGGAGGTTCAGGATGGAGGGGATATATGTATACATATAGCTCATTCACACTGTCATACAGCAGAAACTAACACAGCATTGTAAAGTGAGTTGTTGCTGTTGTTCAGTCGCTAAGTTGTGTCTGACTCTTTGCCACACACGCGCTGCAGCACATCAGGCTCCTCTGTCTTCCACTGTCTCCTGAAGTTTGCTCAAATTCTTGTCCACTGAGTCAGGGATGCTATCAAACCATCTTATCTTCTGCCACCCACTTGTCCTTTTGTCTTTAATCTTTCCCAACATCAGGGTCTTTTCCAATGAGTCAGCTCTTTGCATCAGGTGGTCAAAGTATTAGAGCTTCAGCATCAGTCCTTCCAATATATATACAGGCTTGATTTTCTTTAGGATTGACCGATTTGATCTCTTTGCCATCCAAGGTACTCTTAAGAGTCTTCTTCAACACCCCAGTTCAAAAGCATCATTTCTTTGACACTTAGCATTCTTTATGGTCCCACTTTCACATCCATACATGACAACTGGAAAAGTATTTTGCTCTACATGTCATTAAAAACTCAGATTAAGTCCCCATATGTAAGAAATGCTCTTTATCATTTCTCCTTCCCAAATGAAGACAGAGATTATGAAATGCACAATGTTAAAAGGAATGACCATACAATGGAGCTCATTTCCCAGGTGGCTCAGTGCCTGCAATGGAAGACGCAGGTTCGATTCTTGGGTCAGGAGAACCCCCTGAAGAAGAAAATGGCAACCCACTTCAGTATTATTACCTGGAAATTTTCAGGGACAGAGGAGCCTGGTGGCTACACTTCATGGGGTTTCACAGAGTTGGACATAACTGAGCACAGTGCACAGCAAAGACTCATAGAAAAGAAATCGGTAAAACGATCTGGTATGAAACTGGAGCCTATTACACAGACTGAAGTAAGCCAGAAAGAAAAACACCAGTACAGTCTATTAACACATATATACGGAATTTAGAAAGATGGTAACAATGACCCTATATACGAGACAACAAAAGAAACACAAAGATAAAGAACAGGCTTTTGGACTCTGTGGGAGAAGGTGAAGGTGGGAAGATTTGAGAGAATAGCATTGAAATATGTGTACTGCCATATGTGAAATAGATTGCCAGTCCAGGTTCAATGCCTGATACAGGATGCTCAGGGCTGGTGCACTGGGACAGCCCTGAGGGAGGGGATGGGGAGGGAGGTGGGATGAGGGGATTCAGGATGGGGGACAGATGTACACCCATGGCTGATTCATGTCAAAGTATGGCAAAACCACTACAATATTGTAAAGTAATTAGCCTCCAATTAAAATAAATTAATTAATTTTTTAAAATTATATGGGAGATTGTATGGGAGAAGTTAACTCCAAATAGAGCCTGGGAGAGTAGGTAAAGATAGAAAGAGGAGGGTAATTTGCCTGTTGGCCTCTGAGCTCTGACTATGGTATTCTTTGTCCTATCTCCAGAGTCAAGAAAGGTGCACATAGCAGGGGCTTGATGAATATATATTAAGTGAATAAACAAGTATATAAATGAGCTATTGCAATAACCATTTCTAAAATACATTAAAATATGCATGTGTCTACTTGATGGAAAAATCAGTCCCCTGTTCTTGTCATATTTCATTTATAATCAGGAGCTCCTTTCATTTTTATTAAAACAAGGAAGCACCCTCTTCCTCTGTGTGCACCCACGGAAATTCCAGAATTATTTTTTTGGCAAGAAATTAGCATTGGAGGAAAAGCAGCACCCGTATTTCTGTGTCCTATCCTCAAAGAAGAAATGGAGCTAAAATCCCAAATAAGCAGAGACCTTCCTGTGCTCAGATCTGTCTGTGACAGAAATGAAGAGACCCACGTGGGGGGAGTAGCTATGAAGATGAAGAAAAGCCTTTAAAACTTCTGTCTACATGATTAGTTTTTAGCAACTTTATTGAGTTTTAATTTATATGCTATAAAATTCATGAATTTCCAGAATGAAATGATCAATGGTTTGTAGTAGATTGCAACTGTCCCAGGATACAATGTTAGAGCATAACCATGACCCCAAGATCTCTTGGGGTCACTGCAATCAGTCCCCATCCCACTCCCAGCCTCAGACAACCACTAGTCTGCATTCTATCTCTATAGATTTACCTTCTCTGGAAGGTAAATGTCATATAAATGGAATCATACAAGTCCACATAATTAATTTTTATGTCAAAATTATATACCTATTTGTTATTTGGAAGAAGAATTTGAGCATAGGACCCCCTTTTCTTTGGATGGATGACTTATGTTTTTGTGCTTCCGTTTCTTCATCTATAAAGTGGGATTCATAATGCTCCTATTCATGATTAGGGCATTTAGTGCAAAGTCTAGTAAATGGTGTTGCTGTTGTTAAATTACTAAGTAGTGTCTGACTCTTTGCGACCCCATGGACCATAGCACTCTAGGCTCCTCTGTCCTCCACTCTCTCCCAGAGTGTGCTCAGTTTCACGTCCATTGAGTCGGTGATGCTATCTAACCATCTCACCCTCTGCTGCCCTCTTCCTCTTTTGCCCTCAATCTTTCCCAGCATCAGGGTCTTTTCCAATGAGTTGGCTCATGGTAAATGATATTTAATAAATCATAGCTATTGTTGCTGCTGCTGTTATTATTGCGGTTTTCACCCCAGCACAGTTCATTAAGACCAGAACAAAGACATCAAAACAGCACATTAAAGGGAGAGGAATTGCTTCCATTCAGATTTGAGCAGAAGGAAGCCTGTTTCTATTCCGGGGCTTGCTGTTTCCATTTCTTCTTCGGGGATAGGATACGGATGGCTGCGAGAGGCCATCCCATTCACTGCTGATCTACTGCCAAAAAAAAATGATTCTGGAACTCAAGTAGATGTGAGTGGAGGGAGAGGGTGTTTTTCTGTTTCACTAGAAATGAAAGGAGACCTTTAATATGAGATCCAAGTGACAAGGACAGGGGACTGGTATTTCGATTAAGCAGTCATAGTAGTGTTTTCTTGTCTGACTATGGCATATCCATTAACTTGAAGATTGAAAAAAATCCACTTCTGTGTTAGAACTCTAGTAAAAATAAATGCTTTTTTCTCTCTCTCTCTCTCTTTGAAGGAAATGATTTCTTCTTCCTTTCAGGCTAAAGAAAAAATATACAAATTTTCTGATCTGGAGTCAAGTGACTAAGATTCTGGGACTGGCTCTTTCCCTAGAGCACCAGACTGCATAAACAGCTCTCATCGCTGGGCCTCGGTTTACCTTAGCTGTAACAGAGGGAGAGCTGTAAAAAAAGGGAGAATTTGTTACTGAGTCCAAGCTTGCTTTGCTCGCCACATGACAAGCCAGCTGTTCAAGAGGATGGCAGACTAATGTCTCAAAATAGCCATCTTATTGGGATCTGGATGCCAAGTTCATTTATAGATCAGAGATCAGGAGGAGGTAAGGAAATAAAAAAGCCATTAATCTTACAAATATGCAAATATCTCCTAGGTAGGCACGTGTCAGGCAGGGGATGTAATCATTTCTTCCTTCTTGCCATCTACAGGTGGACAGAGTTTTGAATAAAGGCATTTTAATTTAACAGTCAGGCAGAGGGGAAGGAGTTTCTGAAGCAGGCCATTATGTATGATTATAATAACGAAAGCAATGAAAAGCAAGTCAAAGAAACAGTTCCAAAATGGAATCAGAGCTGGTTTTTGCCTGCAGTGGTTTGACCTCAAAGCCCTTCTCTAATCTCTGTTTCTAAGGTGAAAGCATGGCTGATGATAGGTGGAGAAGCGCACAAAGCCATGAACTACGCTACAGTATCATGCTTTTCATGGGTCAAAGGTTTGTGTTGTGTGTGTGTTCCTCATAAATCAAAAAACATGTATAGTTTCTTCAGTTTAAAGCAGGGCAAGTAATCTATTGCCTGTGCATGGGCCAGATCCAGCCCACTTCCTTTTTCAGTAAATAATGTTTTCTTGGAACACAGCCACTCTCTTTTGTTTACATATTGCCTATGGCTAAGGCTATTTTGGAGAAGGCAATGGCAACCCATTCCAGTACTCTTGCCTGGAAAATCCCATGGATGGAGGAGCCTGGTAGGCTTGGGATCGCGAAAAGTCGGACACGACTGAGCAACTTTACTTTCACTTTTCACTTCCATGCATTGGAGAAGGAAATGGCAACCCACTCCAGTGTTCTTGCCTGGAAAATCCCAGGGACGGGGTAGCCTGGAGGGCTGCCGTCTATGGGGTCGCACAGAGTTGGACACGACTGAAGTGACTTAGCAGCAACAGCAGCAAGCTTATTTACTGTCTGGCCCTTTACAGGGAAAAAAAAATTGCTGACCTTTAGTTTAAAGAATGACTGGTTTTATGAACTATTCCAAGTAAAATTTTTAAATAAGTACAGCATATAGTTGAGCAGTTTCAGAAATCAAATGGTTAGTATTAGTTGGCTTAGGTCAGAGCTGAAAGAGTAAGAAAAAAGATCCAGTAAATGATGATGGTGATGATGGCACTCACTCACTGTTCAAGGAACCAAGATAATTATCTAAATACTGTATATGCCTGTGGCTGATCCATGTCAATACATGGCAAAAACCACCACAATATTGTAAAGTAATTAGCCTCCAATTAAAAAAAAATAAGTTAATTTAAAAATAAAAATAAATACTGTATACAAATATATTTAGGCCTTGCAACTGTCATTTTATAACCTCAACTTTATAAGTAAGGAAAATAAGGCCTAGGAGTAAAGAAACCTGCCCACAATCATACAGTTAGCAAATCATGACTTTTGGACTATATGGCCTGGTATAATTTTTCAGTTATGGATGCGGAGATGGCAATCTGGAAAAGGAAAGGGGCTTGCACAAAATCCGTTATGACAAAGGAAAATGGGACCCAGGCCTCCAGACTCTGTGACCAGTGTTCCTGCCATCACGGCATCTGCTAACCTGGCCCATCAGTCCTCTAACTTACAGGAGATGTATGTACACATGTGCTATCACTCTGTTACACCTACCAGCCTATTAGATGTACAAAGTTAAGAACCACATCTTCTATTTCTTTCCCTAGAACCCTAGCATTGTTGTTCAGTCACTCAGTCGTGTCCGACTCTTCATGACCCCATGGACTATAGCACACCAGGCTTCCCTGTCCTTCACTATCTCACAGAGTTTGCTCAGATTCATGTCCATTGAGTAGGTGATGCTACCTAACCATCTTGTCCTCTGTCGGCCTTCCATGTAATAGCAAAGAAGCAAACTGGTCAGACGAAATTGTATTCTAAGGGAAGGGATCAGAGTGCTTGTTCTAGAAATCAAACCTATTTCAAAACAAATGTCCTCTCTCCAGATTCTGTACTGATATTGCTGCATCTGTGGGCTCTTAAAGCCACCTTACTATGAATACAAATGTCAGAGCTCTGTACTGATACTACTGGCCGTGTAATAAACACATAAGCAAATGCTTTAGGCTGGAGTAACAGAGCTGTGACCAGGCTGGGCTTTGCTTTTGACACACTCAACATGTGTTTTTAGGCAAGAGGCAGAGAGGAAATTGCCATCTGCTCAGTAACCTGTGAGTTACTATTTCCCGAAAAATCTAAGCTTTTTCCAATTCCTTTAACATGAATGAAAATACAAACTTAAGGCATAGTCATTTTTGCCCATGCAAAATGCCTCTGACTTTCTAGATGTATTCAGAAGTGGCAGGGTCTAGAAGGACTCATTCAAGGTGGTAGGATTATTTTATGCTGAATTGTCATTTCTTCAGACTTTTAATAAAAGTGCTCACCAAATGATCAAAATAAGATTGAATGTTATCTTCCCCAGGCCATGGAAATGCCCCTACTGCTTCAGGAGGATGTGAATCTGGGCAAGCACCATACTTCCACTTCCCTGTAAGGTGGCAAAGAACTCTTTGTGACCAAATTTTTGGGGCTTTCTGCTAATTATAATTTCTCTGATCCTTTGTTTTCTCAATTGTCAGAAGAAAATAGTGATGGCTACCACTGACAGATCTTAATAAAGGCAATTTTCCTTCATTACATTGAACTGCTCACAGAGTCACTAACCTAGTGGGTTCTAAACATTCATGAGGATGAAATACCCTGTGAACTTATACATCTTCAGATCCTGTTATACATCTTCAGATCCTGTCTCCAAACAGTTCCCTTAGATAGGTCAAGATAAGACCAAGAAATCAGCATTTTCAAGACAGTTTTCAAGGTACTTTTAAACCCTCTGGTCTAAAGAACATAATTGGATGTCTCTCTCCAATGGTTCTTTGCATTTCTTCAACACAAATTTCAAAACTCTAGGTGATTTTTGGAGAAGGCAATGGCAACCCACTCCAGTACTCTTGCCTGGAAAATCCGACAGATGGAGGAGCCTGGTAAGCTGCAGTCCATGGGGTCACAAAGAGTCAGACATGACTGAGCGACTTCACTTTCACTTTTTACTTTCACGCATTGGAGAAGGAAATGGCAACCCAGTCCAGAGTTCTTGCCTGGAGAATCCCAGGGATGGAGGAGCCTGGTGGGCTGCCGTCTATGGGGTTGCACAGAGTCGGACACAACTGGAGAGAATTAGTAGCAGGAGCAGCAGGTGATTTTGGGCCCCCAAACAGGTTAAGCCCAAATCCCATGTGTGCTCTTGCCCCTGGGATATCAAGCTGGGCTGAAACTCAAGGATATACTCAAAAGAGGGAAAACGACAAAGAGACAGGGCCAGGGATCAAAGAGCTTTGCTTTGGCCAGAATGGCTGTGAGTTAAGTGCATCCATTCACATCTCAAGTCTTAACCGGCTCTCAGGTGAGGTGATAGGGCCATTCCCTTGCTCCCACACTGTGTGGAACACCCCAGAGCACACCCCACCACACCTCTGCGAGGGCCGATGCTCAGTGTACAGGACTGTGATCATACTCCACAGGTTCTATGCAATCGTTAGTATGAACAACTGGACTTGATTGGGTTCCTTTTCATTTGCTGAGGTAGCCGCTTTACTCCTGTTAACACTCAGGCTCACAGCAACCTGATCTTCTATGTACAATAAATTCTTATGACGCTGACAAAATGGTGCCGACTTCTCTAAGGCTGCTGGCATCAATCGTATATCTCCTTTGTTCTATAATGTGACAGTGGCAGGGTCAACAATAGACCAAGGAAAGGCAGAACTCAGGTCAGGCGGATATTTTGCCATGTGTGCTATTACTTGGACTGCGTTCATGTTTCTTTTTGTTTCCCCACAACCAAGATTTCTCCTATCTTAATAAAAATAAAATATTTGGAAGACCAATTTATGCTGAATATCTCTATCTCTATATATCTCAAGATCCAAGATGGAGAGTTGGCTTACGCTTATTTCGACAGCTTGAAGCTACCAATGCGTACTGTCCACTAGGTTTCAGATGTGGATGCTTGAAGTGATATGGAAAATAAACTTTTATTTTAATAACATTAATAGATACTCTAATTTATTACCAATTGACTTTGTTAAACAGTTTTCACATACTATGTGATTACATGTGACTAAGTCAACCTGGCTAAGTCATATATCATTATTCTTATTAAGAACTTGAAATTAAGAAGCAACTGTCTGAGCTTTTCTGAGAGGACCAGTCAGTGGTAAAGAATCTGCCTACCAATGCAGTAGACACAGGTTTCATCCCTGGTCCGGGAAGATATTACACGCAATGGAGCAGCTAAGCCGGTGCACCGTGGATGCTGAGCCTGCATTGTACAGCCTGGGAGCCACACCTACTGAGCTGTTCTCTAGAGTCCTGGGGCCACAGCTACTGAAGCCCTTGTGCCTAGAGTCTGTGCTTCACATTGAGAGAATCCACCGTGATGAGAAGCCTGCACACTGCAACTTCGAAAGTAGCCCCTGCTCACTGCAACTTGAAAAAAACTCTCACAGCAATGAAGACCCAGCACAGCCACAAATACTTAAATAAGTGTTTTTTTTTTTTTTTTTTTAAGAAAAAAAACAACCATCATACATTAAAAGTCAAAATTTGAACCTAGGATCATCAGAGACCAGAGGCTGGGTGTTTCATCACCACCGTTGTGCCTCTTTCAGAGTGGAAGAGTTTGACATCAGAACTTGATGAGGAAGTCAAGCTCCAGATAAAACTGGCAGCAGACAGGGCTGCTAACCCCCAGGATGTGCTGTGACAACCCACTGCCCAATCTGAACCTCAGAAGTTTATTCTAGTTTGTACCACAAACCTACCCACCCTGCCCCCAACTCTAATATTATAAAAATCTTTAACTCTAGGGTCACCCTGTTGGAGGGACTTGATAGTCTGCAGTCTTTCTGTGACCCTTTAGAAAGGATGAAGTTATGTTATGGTTAATGCTGCTGCTGCTGCTGCTAAGTTGCTTCAGTCGTGTCCGACTCTGTGCAACCCTATAGATGGCAGCCTACCAGGCTCCCCCGTCCCTGGTATTCTCCAGGCAAGAACACTGGAGTGGGTTGCCATTTTCTCCTCTGATGTATGAAAGTAAAAAGTGAAAGTGAAGTCGTTCAGTTGTGTCCGACTCTTAGTGACCCCATGGACTACAGCCCACCAGGCTCCTCCATCCATGGGATTTTCCAGGCAAGAGTACTGGAGCGGGGTGCCATTGCCTTCTGCATATGGTTAACGAGCCCATCTATTTTTCAAACTGAGAAAATATTGAAAACAAAAGAGTATCATATTAATAAATACACTCTGACATTAGGCAAAAGCCATGGTGGTAGTCTGAGGAGGCCTCAAAATAACTGAGAAAAGAAGAGAAGCAATTGAAAGGCAAAGGAGAAAAGGAAGGATATATTCATCTGAATGCAGAGTTACAAAGAACACCAAGAGAGATAAGAAAGCCCTCCTAAGTCAAGAATGCAAAGAAATAGAGGAAAACAATAGGAAGGGAAAGACTAGAGATCTCTTCAAGAAAATTGGAGCTACCAAGTGAACATTTCATGCAAAAATGGTCACAATAAAAGACAGAAATGATATGGACTTAACAGAAGCAAAAGATATTAAGGAGAGGTGGCAAGAATATACAGAAGAACTATACAAAAAAGATCTTAAGGACCCAGCTAACCACGATGGTATGATCACTCACCTAGAGCTGGACATCTTGGACTGTGAAGTCATAGTCGGCCTTAGGAAGCATCGCTATAAACAAAGCTAGTGGAGATGATGGAATTCCAGCTGAGCTGTTTCAAACCCTAAAAAATGATGCTATTAAAGTGTTTCACTCAATATGAGAGCAAATTTGGAAAACACAGCAGTGGCCACAAGACTGGAAAAAGTCAGTTTTCATTCCAATCCCAAAGAATGTTCAAACTACTGCACAATTGCACCCATTTCACATGCTAGCAAAGTAGTGTTCAAAATTCTCCAAGTTAAGCTTCAGCAGTATGTGAACTGAGAACTTCTAGATGTTCAAGGTGGATTTCAAAAAGGTAGAGGAACCAGAGATCAAGTTGCCAACATCAGAGAAAAAAAAATCAAAAGAATTCCAGAAAAACATTTAGTTCTGCTTCATTGACTACACTAAAGCCTTTGACTGTGTGGATCACAACATACTGTGGAAAATTCTTAAAGAGATGGGAATACCAGAATACCTTACCTGCGTCCTGTAAAACCCATATGTGGTTCAAGAAGCAACAGTTAGAACTGGATGTGGAACAACAGACTGGTTCCAAATTGGGAAAGGAGCATATCAAGGCTGTATATTGTCATCCTGCTTATTAAACTTATATGCAGAGTACATTGTGCAAAATGTGGGCTGGATGAAGCTCATGCTGGATTCCTGGGAGAAATATCAGTAACCTCAGATATGCAGGTGACACCACCCTTATGGTAGGAAGTGAAGAGAAACTAAATAGCCTCTTGATCAAGGTGAAAGAGGAAAGTGAAAAAGCTGGCTTAAAACTCAACATTCAAAAAACGAAGACCACAGCATCCAATCCGATTACTTCATGGCAAGTAGATGGAGAATCAATGGAAACAGTGACAGACTTCATTTTCTTGGGCTCCAAAATCAATTCAGGTGGTGACTGCAGCCATGAAATTAAAAGACATTTGCTCCTTGGAAGAAAAGCTATGACCAACCTAGACAGTGTGTTAAAAAGCTGAGACTTTACTTTTCCAACAAAGGTCTCTATAATCAAAGTTATGGTTTTTCCAGTGGTCATGTATGGATGTAAGAGCTGGACTATAAAGAAAGCTGAGGGCCAAAGAATTGATGCTTTTGAACTATGGTGTTAGAAAAGACTCTTGAGAGTTCCTTGAACAACAAGGAGATCAAACCAGTCAATTCTAAAGAAAATCAACCCTGAATATTCATTGGAAGGACTGATGGTGAAGCTGAAGCTCCAGTACTTCGACCACCTGATGTGAAGAGCCAACTCATAGGAAAAGACCCTGATGCTGGGGAAGATTGAAGGCAGGAGGAGAAGGGGACAACAGGCAATGAGATGGTTGGCAATTTAGATGGTTGACTCAATGGACATGAATTTGAGCAAGCTCTGGGAGATGGTGAAGGACAGAGAAGCCTGGTAGGCTGAAGCCCATGGGGTTGCAAGGAGTCAGATATGACTAAGAGACTGAACGGCAACAACATGATGGTCCTCAGCAAACCGAAAAGTGTGATCATCACAGCTGTGACGTGCTGATCTCTCTAAATTCACAGCTACTAGCTGGAAGTGCTCCATAATCTGAAAGATTAATGCCTCTAGAGAAAAGACAAGGATGGGGGTAGGGAAAAGAGCCAACTGGGATGGGCCAGTTAGCATTACCACAAGACCGAGAGGAGATGGGTGTGGAAACGAGACTTTGTAGTGAGAGGAGACACAAGCAGAGGAGTATAAAAACATTCCAACTCCTCCATTGTGTGTGAAAGTTGACCCTGGACCGTGGCGCCTCTATTCATAATAATGACACACACTCAGAACAAGATTGTGCAGGATTCTTGTAATTGTATCTCTCTGCATTGCAACTGCTGCTCGGCTACCTTTCTCTTTGAACAAAGACTTTGAGGGGCTGACAGATGTGTCAGCCAAGGGTAGGTCATATCTTTTCTCAGAAATAGAAGGTGACAGCTAATCCTACTTCCCCAAAGTCCCCCAAACCATGAGGCCACAGGCAACATGCCTCTACCAGACTGTGCAGCCGCGATGCCAGGAGTTTGATCGTTAACTGTGGCTTATGAGTTACTACCCTGACCTTTCATATCCAAGGTGACAGCTCTCCCCCTTTTTTTGGACAAAATGTGAATTCTTAGGAGAAAGACACATATGAAGGTGCCCTCTGCATCTTGCTCTTACTCCCAGGCAGCCTTTGGAGAGTTAAGCACTCAAGTTAAGAGAACAAAGTGGGCCAAACCTTATGAGACCTTGGGAATTCAGTGGTGAATATTTGGCTTTTGCTTCAGTATATTATTATCTGTTTATGGAAAAGTTTCCATACCCAATATTATATATCTGGGTCATTTAATCTTCATACCAACCCAATAAGCTAGGTTTTATTACCCTAGTTCCCAGCACCCCAACACATCCATTGCAAGTAGCAGAGCCAAGATCTCAATAAACATCTATTTCCCTCTATATTCACTCTTCCATTCGTACCTTCCAATGAATTCTCATTTTCCTCATGGGAGAAGCTAAGTTTCTTACTGTGATCTAAACAGTCCTATTGTCATTTGCCAAATTTATAGGCTTCCCCTAGATCTGGACACATGTTTGGACTGTGCTTCCTGATACCATATTTTGGGTCAGTGCGAGTAATCAGTCCAATGAGTTATGTGCAGAAATAACATGCTAGTTATGTGTGCCACTTCCAGGCTGTATTATTCCATTACCAAGGTGACATGGGGTTGGGGGGATCTCTTTTTTCCCTAAACAGGCCATACTTGGAGTGGCCATGTGTATCTCCCTCAAGGGCTTTTGAGACTGTCATTTTGCAACATCAGTAAGTCCTTCTGATTGACATGCTCCTCAGTGTGTAGAAGGTGAGAGTGCAGACATCATTGAAAAAGATCACTTTCTAGGGATCCAGTGATTATTGCCTAGTGATTACAGGAAAAGACATGGATGGAAGATGTGTTGTTTGACATTTATGTCAATAATTTTTAAAGATAAATTTAACTAGAAAATGAGTTAATTTTTAGATGCTTATTTTTATTATAGCTCTTACATTTACTATCATTGTTAACAAAATACACTGATATTAACAACCGTTCAAAGAGTCCTTGGAAACGAACATTCATAGGGAACACTACAGAAAATGCAAGACCATGAGTGGTGATACAATCAATGTGAAATGAATGATACTCAGAAACCATCCGCTGGATCATGGAAAAAGCAAGAGAGCTCCAGAAAAACACCTATTTCTGCTTTATTGACTATGCCAAAGCCTTTACATCTCACATGCTAGTAAAGTAATGCTCAAAATCCTCCAAGCCAGGCTTCAGCAATACGTGAACCGTGAACTTCCTGATGTTCAAGCTGGTTTTAGAAAAGACAGAGGAACCAGAGATCAAATTGCCAACATCTGCTGGATCATGGAAAAAGCAAGAGAGTTCCAGAAAAAAACATCTATTTCTGCTTTATTGACTATGCCAAAGCCTTTGACTGTGTGGATCACAAGAAACTGTGGAAAATTCTGAAAGAGATGGGAATACCAGACCACCTGACCTGCCTCTTGAGAAATCTGTATGCAGGTCAGGAAGCAACAGTTAGAACTGGACATAGAACAACAGACTGGTTTCAAATAGGAAAAGGAGTCCATCAAGGCTGTATGTTGTCACCTTGATTATTTAACTTATATGCAGAGCACATCATGAGAAACACTGAACTGGAAGAAACACAAGCTGGAATCAAGATTGCTGGGAGAAATATCAATAACCTCAGATAAGCAGATGACATCACCCTTTTGGCAGAAAGTGAAGAGGAGCTAAAAAGCCTCTTGATGAAAGTGAAAGAGCTAAGCCAAGGGTGCTATTAAAACACAGAGGAGGCTGATCCTAAAGGAGGCTGGATTTATGTCCTCCCCGTCTGACTTCAGTGACTGGTGGGCACTTGCCAAGCATTGTGGAAATCAGTATGACTATTGAGCTGTTACAATAAAGAGATTCCACTGTGGTTTTTCACAAGCAACTGGCTCATCACACACACATGCATTAATAATCATTCCATCTTCTAGTGTTGAGAACTTCATCCATCACCCTGGAGTTCTCAGCCATGCTTTAGTCATGCCCAGTGACTCAGCAGTACTCAGCTTCCAGTAATGGCATTCCTCTGCGCCTTTCTCTGTGTTCATTCTTCTCCTTTCTCTCTCCATGCACACATTCAGGTGTGCCTTGGACATTTAGCCCCAAAAGACTCCTACCTTCTTTCAGGACAAAGCAGCTCTTTCATTCCCAAGTCACTGAAGGCATTTCTCCCAGACTTCAACCTCAGGAAACATTATAGACAGACAGGTATATCTCTCAAAAGATACTAAAGGAGATACACCCTTCTCACCAAAATATTTTACACGTTGCTGTCTTCTCTCTATCCCTGTATGAATGTGCTTCTAATGGATGTCCATTCATTGCTCTTCTGACATCCAAATTACAAATCAAAATCAAAACTCATCTCTTTCTCTTCTTGAATTCCCTCACTATTTTGGAGTTGATTTCCAGATACCCAAGCTCTCTTTTTTACCTTGTGTGACACTTTTACTCAACACAAGAAGTCAGAGGACATTATGCTGTTGTTACCCCAGAAAAAGAGAACCAATAGGAAGGACAGATAGATAATAGATAGACAGATAAATGAAGTTGGCTCACATGGTCACGGGTGCTAGTGAATCTACAATTCGTAGGGCAGAATAGCAGTATGGAAATTCAGGTAAGACACTGCAGTCTTAAGTCCAAAATCTGTGGAGAGGCTAGCATGCTGGAAACTCAGGCTGGATTTATATGTTAGTCTTGAGGCAGAATTCTTTTTTCTCAAGCAAACCTTAGTTTTGCTCTTATGGTCTTCAACTGAATGTGATAGTTCATCAAGGGTAATTTCCATTATTTAAAATCCCTGATTGTAAATGTTCACCACATCTAAAAAATACCTTCAACCAACATCTAAACTCTTGTTTGAGCAAGCAACTGAGCACCATAGCCTGGCTAAAAGTTGACACATAAAATTAACCATCACACCTCTAGCATCCTTTAATCCATAGAAGGTATCATTTATCCATCACTACACTTTCCTAAATAAATTCAGACAAGGTTTTGTGATCTCTTTCATCATCTCAGCATTGTTGCCAGCTAGTACCAATTGATCAACTCTGGAAAGTGAGTTGAAAGGCATCTCTAACTTATACTTAAAATAAAATGTTTTATTCTGTCTTGGGGTGGAGCAGAATAACAATGTTGTAATGGTTTCAGGTGAATGGTGAAGGGGCTCAGCCATGTATATCCGTTCTCCCCCAAACTCCCCACCCATCCAACCTGCCACAAAGCACTGAGCGCAGCTCCATGTGCTATATAGGAGGAGCTTGTTGGTTATCCATTTAAAATATCGCAGTGTGTATATGTCCGTCTCAAACCCCTATCCTCCCCCTTCCATCTTACACTTTAAAAAGCATTCTGATCATTCTTCTCTGCTACTTCATGGCTCTCCATTGCCTAAGATTCCTTATGCAAAGCATGTTTCACAAAAGATTAATCTGACAACATATTCTGTGGAAAAAAAAGAGATTTTGTGATCAAAAGGTTTATTATAACTGACATATTATGTCTTTTTCCAAAAATCTAGAGAACTCCTGCAGGAACCAAACCAATTACAGTTTTACAGTTTTACTAATTCAGTTTTTCCAAAATCTGTCTGACCACACAAATCAGTCTTTACATGATAGTTATTAACACGGAGGAAAACACATTTTGGGAAATGGTTGTCACTCAAGGCCCTTCCCTATTTGATATCTTTCCAAACCAAACATCTTTTGAATTTGTGTTCCTCTACCGTCCCCTGCACTAACATCCTGCTTGTCTCAATTTGTTCAATTAAAACTATTCCACAATACATGTGTCAACATCCTTTGTAGAAAAAATAATGCTAGGTGTTCAATGGAACTTCTGTCCAGGGCACACAGAAAAAACCATGTCTCCTAGGCTCCTTTGCAATTACACTTATGCTTAGAGCTAGGGCCATGTTACTAGGTTTGTTCCCTGGGATTTGAGTGAAACGGATTAAGCCACATCTAGCTGTGTCTTCTTGCTCAACCTTTCATTGACATTCCACTCTCTCTTTCTCACTTCCTTGATCACATGGGCAGAAATATAGGGCTGTTAAAGGACAGAGCCACATGACGCAAGATGCCTGAATCCTTAGAGGAGAATCAGGCTGAACCTCAACAGAAAATGAGGAATGTGTTCTTATCATGTTAAGCAACTGATATTTGGGGGTTTTATGTCACAGAAGTTAGTGTTAATTATCCATGCTCTTGTACTCTTAGGTAAAGCCTAATCAAATTCCCTGGCTGGAATAGACTTTTTCTTTCTCAGACCATCATAATGTCAATACTTTGGCCCACTGGTGATAGGCATCATAGTCTACCTGTCAATAGAACGATTTACTTTGCTATTATACTACTATTTCTAGACTTTGAGCTTCTTGAGGGCGTGATCCATATCCATTTCAGCTCTGTATCCCTCCAATTCACTTTGGAGAGTGAATCTTATATGGTCATCATCAAGGATTATTGGATAAAAGATGCCATGGAAGTCATTCACATTCTAACAGGAAGTGTCATCATGGGGAGACAAAGCAGTGACCTTTAAGGGAGTTTAAGACCTAAAGCATTTGGCAGGGACTTTTTATTGCCAGCTTTGCTGATGCTGGTCAAGTTGACTCATCCTCATCCCTACGTAAGTCTTTGGTACTTGTTCATGTGGAAAGCTGGACCGAAGACTTGGAAACACTCAGCTTTTGGAAGTAGAGGGGACTTGTCTGAACCCCAATTCTCTCACTTGTTTTTCTGAATTTAGACCAATGACTATATTCTAAACCTCAGTTTCTTTGTTTCTACATCTGGCAATCATCTATTTCATGGGACTGCAAGGTGGATTAAAAGAAACTTTGAATATAAAGGACACGATGGAGGGCCCAGCACATGAGGACATGGCTCTACACAGGGCAGCTCGCCCGCCTGGACTGTTGCCACTGACATGTCAGCAGGCACCATCCTGGCTTGAGGAAGAAAGCCAGAGCCCTAGAGGCAATTAGATGGCTTTTAGAACAGAGTTGATTAAATATGATTTTGCAGTTCCTGCTGAGAGACACGCTGCAAAGGAACAGCTGTGTTGTTTTATAGGGGGAATCAAGGATTGAGTGTCATATGAAGTCCTCTTAAAAGGAATTTGAAATGAGTTTTCATGCTACTGAGCAGTTTGTTTAGAAAATGAAGTTCTCTCTCAAAAGTCTGTGGCTTATTGGTGAGGTCGGAACAAAAAGTTAGCGACAGTTTTCTTTCTTCATTGGTTCTGACAGATTTAAACATACATCTATCAGTGTACATCCCTGCTTCAGGTTGAGCTAATCCAACCTTGATGCAACTCTCTTTCTCAGTGGAAAAATGAGCAGTTAGAGCAAAGAGGAGCCTAATCTTTTACATAAACATGTTAGAAACGGGAATCCCTGGGTGGAAATTTAAAATGGGGAAGTAACACTGTATACCTATCATCCTCATTGTTCTTCCTTTGGGAATGGTTACAAAGAATGCAAGGTTGATGAGGTGAAGACACAACAGTTTGGGATCTGTGTGTGTGTGTGTGTGTGTGTGTGTGTGTGTGTGTTTCTCTAGAAATGTCAGTGAAATACGGCATACAGTGTACTGGGGACTCAAGTCCTGGCTTGTCCACTGTGTCATCCTGAAATTGATCTCTTTCCTCTCTGGGCTTCAGTTTCTCCAACATAGAAAAGGGCCACATTGGGCAACCCTGAAGCCCTCACTGCATTCCACCAAGTTTAATGTCTCAGGATTTCTTTTCATGATTCTCTGGGCTTGTGGTAAGAAATAAAATGGTACCTATGAGGCAGAATTGAGAGGCTTAGTTTTTAAAGGGGCATTTAGCCTGCAAGAAAAATAATGAGAATGTTCAGTTCTCCAGTTAAAAGATAACTGTTGGTCTTCCCTGATAGTTCAGTGGTTGCTTGCAGTACAGGGAACGCTGGTTCAATGCCAGGTCAGGGAACTAAGATCCTGCATACCTCATGGAGAGGGCAAAAAAAAAAGATAACCGTCAAAGGTGAAATTGGCAAATGGACCCAGAAAATGTTGGATTTTGGTTTATTGAACTTTCCTGAGCCCATCAGTTATTATTCATAATTGGCTCTATATGCAAAGTCCATGTCAGAAAGGATTCTAAACCAAACCCCTCAGATGAGTATGAGCCAAAGTTACTGAACCCTCACGGTTTGCAGCACTGTGCTAAGTGATCTGTAAACTATATTTCATTTTTCCTCACCACCACAAAGAGGAGATAGAGATAATTGTTCTCAATTCACTAATTCAAGACAGGAAGTCAATTGCCCAAGGTCGTGGAATCAGGGACAGCTCCAGAATGCAAAGCCAGCTCCTTCAAGCGCTGTCCAGAATAAGTCTTCTCTTTTGTTTTACCTCCTGATGTCCTTCATGTATTCCTTTCACAAATACTTACCAAGGGCTGCAACGAAACAGGTTCTAAGGGTTGATTCTGTGGTCAGACTGAAAGGGCTTCTGTTCTTATAGAACTTGTATTCTAGTTAGGAGGAGTCAGAACATAAACAAGATTGCAAATAGAAATATATGAAAAAAGCATATAATAGTAAATAATATATAGACAGTAAACTTAAAGTGGCTTCCCAGGTGGCACAGTTGGGAAAGAATCCGTCTGCCAATGCAGGAGACATAAGAGATGAGAGTTTAATCCCTGGGTTAGAAAGATCCCCTGGAGAAGGAAATCATAACTCACTCCAGTATTCTTGCCTGGGAAATCCCATTGGCAGAGGGGGCTGGTGGGTTACAGTCCATGGGGTCACAGAGTTGGCCATGACTAGCACCTGAGCCCATACACACGCTTAGAGTAAGTATAAAGACGGAGTGTGTTCCTGCTGTATTGTGAGTGGTTTGAAGCTTCTGTCTCTGAAGATGTGAGGAAATAGGACATTTCTTCATACCACATATTAAAAAAAAACTCAAAATATGTTAAATATCTAAATGTAAGAGCTGAAATCATTAAAATCCTCAAAAATTATAAAGGCAGAACACTCTTTGATACAAATTTCAGTGATTCTTTTTTTGAATTGCTTTTGAAGTGAAACTAAGTCCCTTTGAAACTGAGCTCCCTTACAATGTTTATAATTAAATCTCTCCACCCAAAACTTTATTCCCTTTCTTGTCCCCTCAGACCTAAATCCTGTGCTAACTGAACACTCATCAACCACAGTCAGAAGACTACGACCATGGTTGTTGATATCATCATTAATGTTCAAACTCAGGTTGTTTCTCCAGGGCAAGATGTGCTCACAGACCCCCGAGCTATGGAACACTTGGCCAGAGAATCCTGAACCAGAGACACCCTGATTCCCAAAACTACGATGAAGAAATAGTGGGGGAAAAAGAACAAAAAAAAAAAAAAATGTCATGAGATGATAATTAAGTCCCGCTTCTTTGTTTTTCACCTTTAAAAAAAAAAAAAAAACTCAACTCTTAGACAGGTTGAAGTGCATCTGAGGCTTGTCTCATACTCCCTCGCTGGGTGCCCAGCAATAAATCCTTATTTTCCTTCAAACTCCTGCTCTCAGAATTGGCCTTTCTGTGCTGCAGGCAAATAAGCTCTTTATTTGGTTACAGAAACCAGATCTCCAAAATCCCCTCTCCTCCTCCAAAGCAGGCATAAGATGCTTGTGAATCTCATATTGCTTTTGCACTATTCAGTTTTTCTTGGACATGATGACCTCAGCCTGGAGGGAGATCTGACTGAGGGGCAAATACACAGCACTGGATTTCTCCAAAGGGCCTGAGACCCTCCTACCACTCAATGGACTCCAAGAATGTGCTTCATGATGCACAAGATAACAGCAAGCTTCCTAAAGTAGTGAGCCGCCTAGCACCAGAGGTATACAAATAGAGGCTGAATTGTCCTTGGTCAAGGACATTGTATAATGAACATTACACATCAACTAGGGTATTGGTCTAAGATCACCTCGGCATTAAAATCCAACCTTCTGAAAGAGATATACAATCAGGGTCTCCTCTGCCTTTCTGAACTTATGGAGAGGTGGGAAGCTGCCTTTAGTGACACCCCTCCCCACTTCCCAGTGTACAATCCATATGTCTGTTACTCTTGTAGGGGAACAAACCTTTTTTCTAGTAGTCCTGTACAGAGGTGAGAGTTGGACCATAAAGAAGGCTGAACACTGAAGAACTGATGCATTGGAATTGTGGTGCTGGAGAAGACTCTTGAGAGTCCCTTGGACAGCAAGGAGAACCAGTCAATCCTAACGAAAATCAACCCTGAATATTCATTGGAAGGACTGATGTCGAAGCTGAAGCTCCAATACTTTGGCCACCTGATGTGAAGAACCATCTCATTGGAAAAGACTC
Source organism: Cephalophus harveyi (assembly GCA_006410635.1). Classification (NCBI taxonomy): domain Eukaryota; kingdom Metazoa; phylum Chordata; class Mammalia; order Artiodactyla; family Bovidae; genus Cephalophus; species Cephalophus harveyi. The sequence goes on from SJYT01060499.1 coordinate 70,679, forward strand.
ATGCTGGGGAAGGGGGCAGGAGGAAAAGAGGAAAACAGAGGATGGGATGGTTGGATAGCATCACCAACTCAATGGACATGAGTTTGGGCAAACTCGGAGAAGGCAATGGCAAGCCACTCCAGTACTGTTGCCTAGAAAATCCCATGGATGAAGGAGCCTGGTAGGCTGCAGCCCATGGGGTCTCTATGAGTCGGACATGACTGAGCAACTACACTTTCACTTTTCACTTTTACACATTGGAGAAGGAAATGGCAACCCACTCCAGTGTTCTTGCCTGGAGAATCCCAGGGACGGGGAAGCCTGGTGGGCTGCCGTCTATGGGGTCACACAGAGTCGGACACGACTGAAGTGACTTAGCAGCAGCAGCAGCAGCAGCAGCCAGGAGAGAGTGAAGGACAGGGAAGCCTGGCGTGCTGCAGTTTCTGGGCTCGCAAAGAGTCAGACATGACTTAACTACTGAATAACAATGGCATGAAGGTGAGAAATGGAATATTTCCTGACCTATCAATGGATGTGAGAGTTGGACTGTGAAGAAGGCTGAGCTCCAAAGAATTGATGCTTTTGAACTGTGGTGTTGGAGAAGACTCTTGAGAGTCCCTTGGACTGCAAGGAGATCCAACCAGTCCATTCTGAAGGAGATCAGCCCTGGGATTTCTTTGGAAGGAATGATGCTAAAGCTGAAACTCCAGTACTTTGGCCACCTCATGTGAAGAGTTGACTCATTGGAAAAAACTCTGATGCGGGAGAGATTGCGGGCAGGAGGAGAAGGGGACGACCGAGGATGAGATGGCTGGATGGCATCACGGACTCGATGGACGTGAGTCTGAGTGAACTCCAGGAGATGGTGATGAGCAGGGAGGCCTGGCGTGCTGCCATTCATGGGGTCGCAGAGAGTCGGACATGACTGAGCGACTGAACTGAACTGAACTGATCAGTAAACAAGGATGTCATAGTCATCCATAATCCCAGCCCTCCAACATGAGGCAGTGAGCCCTGAAGACACTTGGGAAAGAAATGAATACCTGCCCTCTGATAGTCATCAGACTGCAACCACTTTCCAGTGTGATCCCCGAGGAAACCCAAGATGTGAAAACACAGGATCCTGGCGTCAGTCAGACAGGTAAGGCTCATACTGATAGCTAATGGTGAACAGTGTTGGATTCATGATCTCCAAAAAAGATTTAGCTTCAGGACCAGTAACCAGGCTTAATCAGCCAAAAACTTTTGTATAACAGAGTTTTATTAAGGTATGAATAGGGACAGAAAAAGGTTCTGACATAGACAACAGAAGGAGGATGGAGAGACTCCCTCACTAGTCTTAGCAAGGGACCTATATACTTTTAACTGGTTATTACAATAAATCAAAAGAATGTCTCAATGTTTGTGAAGATCTTATGAGACCAATTCCCACAATTTACATTTTAAGATGACAGGATTAGAACAAACAATAGAAAGATCTTACCAGACCCACTCCCATAATACACATTTTAAGATAAAAGGATTAATCAGAAGTTTCTGTATGCAGGTCAATAAGCAACAGTTAGAACTGGACATGGAACAACAGACTGGTTCCAAACAGGGAAAGGAGTACGACAAAATGTATTGTCACCCTGCTTATTTAACTTATATGCAGAATGTATTACGTGAAATGCCAGGCTGGATGAAGCACAAGCTGGAATCAAGATTGCCAGGAGATATCAATTACCTCAGATATGCAGATGACACCACCCTTATGGCAGAAAGTGAAGTGAAGTGAATTCGCTCAGTCATGACTCTTTGCCAGCCCATGGACTGTAGCCCACCAGGCTCCTCCATCCATGGAATTTTCCAGGCAAGAGTACTGGAGTGGGTTGCCATTTCCTTCTCCAGGGGATCTTCCTGACCTAGGGATCGAACCTGGGTCTCCTGCATTGCAGGCAGACGCTTTGCAGTCTGAGCCACAGAGCCTCTTGATGAAGGTGAAAGAGGAGAGTGAAAAATTAGCTTAAAACTCGACATTCAGAAAATGAAGATCATGGCATCTGGTCCCATCACTTCATGGAAAATAGATGGAGAAACAATGGAAATAGTGATAAACTTTATTTTGGGGGACTCCAAAATCACTGCAGATGGTGACTGCAGACATAGTTAAAAGACGCTTGCTCCTTGGAAGAAAAGTTATGACCAACCTAGACAGCATATTAAAAAGCAGAGACATCAGTTTGCCAACCATGGTCCATCTAGTCAAAGCTATGGTTTTTCCAGTGGTCATGTATGGATGTGAGAGTTGGACTATAAAGAAAGCCCAGTGCCAAAGAATCAATGCTTTTGAACTGTAGAGTTGGATTAAATTCTTGAGAGTCCCTTGGACTACAAGGAGGTTAAACCAGTCAATCCTAAAGGAAATCAGTCCTGAATATTCATTAGAAGGACTGATGCTGAAGCTGAAGCTCCAATCCTTTGGCCATCTGATGCAAAGTACAGACTCATTGGAAAGCCCCTGATGCTGGGGAAGAGTGAAGGCAAGAGGAGAAGGGGACAACAGAGGATGAAATGGCTGGATGGCATCACCAACTCAATGTACATGAGTTTGAGCAAGCTTTGGGAACTGATGATGGACAAGGAAGCCTGTCATGCTGCAGTTCATAGCATCGCAGAGTCAGCCATGACTGAGAGACTGAACTGACAGAAGGTTCTCAAGAAGGAGAAATTGTCCTCAAGCAGAACACGTTGTTGTTATATAATCCTTAGTATAGAGTTTAAGCTGAATTGTTTTGTTGTGTAATCATCAGCTCCAGGTTTAAAGAAAAAAAAAAAGTTTTTTGTGACTAAGACTAGGAATGTAGAAAGAAAAGTTTGTCCTTTTCTCCTCCTGGAGAACTCCAGACCCCATCTCCTCTTTGAGGGCCCCAAACCCCTCTCTCCTCTTTGGGCTCCTTGGACTTCCTAATAACCTACCAAGAAATTGTCTCTCTCATTATCATAGGAATAATTTCAGTGAGCCCTGTCCCTTGTAACTTCCCTTATATAGGAAAGTGCTAAATTCCTTAGCTTGAGATATCTCAGTTCAGTTCAGTTCAGTTCAGTCGCTCAGTCGTGTCCGACTTTTTGCGACCCCATGAATTGCAGCACACCAGGCCTCCCCATCCATCACCAACTCCCGGAGTTCACTCAGACTCACGTCCATCAAGTCAGTGATGCCATCCAGCCATCTCATCCTCTATTGTCCCCTTCTCCTCCTGCCCCCAATCCCTCCCAGCATCAGAGTCTTCTCCAATGAGTCAACTCTTCTCATGAGGTGGCCAAAGTACTGGAGTGTCAGCTTTAGCATCGTTCCTTCCAAAGAAATCCCAGGGCTGATCTCCTTCAGAATGGACTGGTTGGATCTCCTTGCAGTCCAAGGGACTCTCAAGAGTCTTCTCCAACACCACAGTTCAAAAGCATCAATTCTTTGGAGCTCAGCCTTCTTCACAGTCCAACTCTCACATCCATACATGACCACAGGAAAAACCATAGCCTTGACCAGACAGACCTCAGTCGGCAAAGTAATGTCTCTGCTTTTGAATATACTATCTAGATTGGTCATAACTTTTCTTCCAAGGAATAAGTGTCTTTTAATTTCATGGCTGCAGTCACCATCTGCAGTGCTCATTTTCTATAACTAACAATATATTTTTGTTTATGTTCTGACTACATAGTTTTGCAGCAAAACTTCTGTATGACCTAGATCCCCCCTTTCCTCCTTGGAGCATTTCTCTCAGCGTTACTTAGGATACTGTCTCCTGGGCTTGAAATACGAAAAATTCCCACCAAATATAACATAACTCTCAACTTTTAGGTTCTGCATATATATATTTTTTAAGTCTACGAGAGTTAATTCAGGCTCATTCTTTTTACCTCCCCTTCACTGCCTAAAGAATGTAGATACAGGTCCTGTCCCAAGAAGGGAGCTACCACCCTGGATTATTGTAGTGTGAACTAGGTATGGAGACCCGAAGAAGTCCAAAAACGTCCATTTGTTAAAATTCCTCTCTAAGTCCCCTGGTCCCTGCAGGAACCCAGCAGGGTTTGTTTACCAAACTTGCTTTTTCATCTCCATGTGAATTGCCTTCCTTCCTTTTGAAGACTCAAACCACTATCCCCAACATCCTATTTTATCTTTAGCCAAAGATGAAGATGGTGTTTAAGGTGAGGGCTTAAGACATTAGGTGAGTTCACTCAGTTCTTCCAGATCTCTGCTGCATATACATGGGATTAAACTTCTGTGTGGTTTTCTGTTGTTAATCTTGTCTCAAGGCAATTGAATTTTTAGGCCATCCAGAAGAGCCTAAAAGGGCATGGATGAATTTCTCCCTCTCTGATACCTGAAAATTGCTGTTTCTTTCATTCGAGGCCTAAAAGGGCTTTAGTAAGAACAAAACTGTGGTCTCTGGAAGGAGATGACTTATCAATGACAAATGTCAGAGCTTCTGGCTCCTACTCTATGCCTTTCTGACATAATTTAAAAGGAGCAAGGAAGAGTTTCTGGGACAGTGAAATGGACAGGAGGGAGTGAAAGACCAGACTGGAATCTAAGGATAGAAACTGAGAAGCTGGAAGTTACAAAAATTCAGACTCTTTCATGCTTTGCCTGAGACCATCCTCCTACTTCTAAAAATATCTCTAAACTAAAGGAAATGTTTTCAGATATAAATTACAATCTGGAAAAAAAGTGAAGTCGGGGGAGGAAAAGATCTCTCCTTATAGACATTCTTGCCCATTCTAAAAGAAGGACCTGTACTCAAAGTCTAAAAGGGAGGAAAAAGCCAGCAGTTTTTCCACATATTAAGGAAAGGGTCTGGGTTTAGATTCAGACATGTGATACAGGACCAGATTTAAAAAGATACATTTCTTTTATCTGTGTCAATTCACTGTCAGTCTGTATGAGGTTATTACAATGAAAAATAAAGATTGAAATAAATTAACCAGAGCTTAGGGAGAAGGGGCTGTTTCAGCCAATCTAAAGGGCTGAGCAAAAAGCAGGAACCTCAGTAAAAGTTCCAATTCTTCTCTGAGGATGGTACTCAACGGAAACTAAGAGTGTCAAGCTGGGAGTTGTAGGTTTTGTTTATAGGTCATTTCCACCTGAAGAATCAGTTTATCAAGTCAGCAGCAGTATGGCATAGACCAGATGTACACTTGGGGATGCTAAAGAGAGCACCACATTGTGACCAAGATAAGCAAAAGAGATGTACATTGTGATTCCTCTTCTACTACTTGACCAAGTTGCTTACTTTCTGAGCCATTCACATCATCTATGACTGTAAAGTAGCAGTTCCAGTTCAATTTTTATGGAGTTTGAATGAGATAATATTGATGCAGGGAGCTCAAACCAGGGGCTCTGTGACAGCCTAGAGAGGTGGGGTGAGGTGGGAGGCAGGAGGGAGGTTCAAAACAGAGGGGTTATGTGTGTATCTATGGTTGATTTATGTTGATGTATGGCAGAGACAAACATAATATTGTAAAGCAATTATGTTCCAATTAAAAATAAATAAATTTAAAGAGAACAAGATGGTGGAGGAGTAGGTAGATGTGGAATACATCTCTCTCCACGGATACATCAGGAATACACCTTCAGTGCATGCAGAACACCAGCTGAGAGCGGACAGGAGTACCTGACCAGTGGAAAAGAATATATAGACCCACACAACACTCGGTAGGAAGAAGGAGCTAGGGGGGAAAACAGGAGTATGAGTAGGACTGGACCTGCCCTCAGCGGGTGGGGAAACTGAAGCAGGGGTCCAATCGCCACATCAGGACAACTGTCTGAGACAGAGAAGAAACATTTAAGGCTGGGAGTGAAGCAGCTGATCTACGGCAGCCTGAGTGGAATGAGAATCAGGGTCCTTGCCATAGCCATACATATTCCAGACAGGAATGCTGGTGCCCTGGAAGGTGCAGTGGCTGGGAGCTGGAGTTTAGGGACTGTGGAGCAATCCCAGGGCGAGGGCTGCTGTTGGCTGCTGAGCGACGGATCAAGGGGATGTGAGGGAGGAGACTGTGGCGGGACATGCCTGTGGAGGAGAGCCAGGCAGCCATGGGAGCAGGCGATGCTGCTGAGTCCCGCGCAGCAGGTGGGGCCGCCACCACAGCCTCTCCCCCCACACGCCAGCATCCGCAGCTGCGCAGCAGAGAGGCAGGCCCAAAGATGCCTGCGAAACGGAGCTACAGGGGACCCCACCCAGGGTGCCCCTTTAAGTGACTGATGCACCGATCTAGGGGACCCCAGCCAGGGGGGCCCCTCTATGTACCTGATGCTTGTAACTACAGAGAAGGACCCCAGGCAAGGGAGCCCTCCAAGGGCCTGATGGGCAGAGCTTTGGGGAAAGACTGGCCAAACAGGCCTTCTGATAGCCAGCTACGAGAGGCTTGAAAAAAGACCCTGATAGGGCCATAACGCCTGCGGTGGAGGGTGTCCCTGCACACTTGGAGCCGCCAGGGTCCCCGCAAGCCAAGCAACTCTGCCCCCTTCATGCTCAGCTCTCACTGGGGCAGAGCTGCCACAGGGGAAAAAGTCTTGCATCCATTTATCAGTGTCACTTCTGTCGTGTCCAGCTCTTTGTGACCCTGTAAACTGCTGCCTGTGAGGCTTCTCTGTCAGGGAGGGGGGTTCTCCAGGCAAGAATCCTGGAGTGTACTGGCCAATACTGGTTGCCAAGCCCTTCTAGAGCACTGTATTTCCTGTTGCCCTGGCCTCCAACTCCCCTGAGTACCTGGTGCTGCCAGAACCCCTGTGATCCAAGCAGCTGCACCACCTCCACGCCTGGCCCTCACAGGGGCAAACCCTAGTCTGTCAGGGCAGCCTCAGGAGCAATCCCCAGTGAATAACCCACATGTGGAAATAATACCACAATTGAAACACAGGGGCAGTGTGGCTAAGGACGAAGACCCAAAACCTTCCCACCAGCTGTACAAGCTGCAGACTAAATCCACAGGACCCAGTCCATTCTGAAGGAGATCAACCCTGGGTGTTCTTTGGAAGGACTGATGCTAAAGCTGAAACTCCAGTACTTTGGCCACCTCATGCGAAGAGTTGACTCATTGGAAAAGACTCTGATGCTGGGAGGGATTGGGGGCAGGAGGAGAAGGGGACGACCGAGGATGAGATGGCTGGATGGCATCACTGACTCGATGGATGTGAGTCTGAGTGAACTCCGAGAGATGGTGATGAACAGGGAGGCCTGGTGTGCTGCGATTCATGGGGTCGCAAAGAGTCAGACACGACTGAGCGACTGAACTAACTAACTAACTAGTCAGACTCTGTGTCTGTGGAATATATGAGAGGCCACTGAGAGCTCCCACAGAAGAAAATGCAATAGTTCTGACAGCTGCGGATATTGGAGGCAAGAACACACAGGAGTAGGACCAGATTAGAATCTGAGCTGCCCTCACAGCAGGTCCAGAGATCAGCACAGTGTCAGAGGGCACTCTAAGGAGGTGAGGTGGACTGTGGCTCCCAGCAAGGGAAAGGACTCTTACAGAAGCGACTCAGGAAAAACATTTATTATTCTTATATTTTAACTTGCTCTGTAGATACTTTTTTTTTTTCCTTTTTTTTTACCCCCTCTGTTGTAGTTGTTGGTTTTATTGGCACTATGAAATCTAAGCTTTTGAGCTTTTCTTTCCTCAGTCACATTTTTGCAGTTCTGTGGAGTTTCCCTTTTTTTCCCTCTCTTTTTTTTAATTTTAATTTTTAATTTTTTAAAACTATTATTATTTTTTCTACAAGTATTCCTTTGTTTTCTTTTTCTACTGTTCTTTTCCCCTTGCGGTTAATCTTTAATGTATATAAATCTTCTTTATCTACCTCTATTTGACTTTGTATGTTTTTCTTTCTTTCTTTTCTTTCTCTCCTTTCCTCTCAACATGCTTGTTAGTCTTATTTTCATTGCTTTATTCGCCAATTGGCCCCTTGTTTTAGTTTTGTTTTCCAGTTTGTGCTTTAGCTAGTTTTGTTCTGGTAGATATAATTTTTGGTTTCCTTTGTCCACTTTTTTTGTGCTTTATTTGTGTTGGACTGTTTTGACTTTGCTCATGGGTGTATGTGTATACGTGTATATTCAGTCACATTTTTCATTGTTGTAGTAAACCTCTGCCTCTACGTTGGGCTTTGGCAGTTCTGTGGAGTTTTCCTTCTTTTCTCCCTTTTTTCCTTTCTTCTTCCATTTTTTTTTCTTTTCTCTTTTTCAACTTTAATTTTTAATTTTTTAAACCTATTATATTTTTTCTACATTTATTCCTTTGTTTGCTTTTCCTACTGTTCTTTTCCCCTTGCAGTTAATCTGTAATGAATATAATAAATCTTCATCTATCTCTAACTTTGCATACCTATTCTTTCTTTCTTTTTTTTCCCATTCCTTTCCTCTTAACATACTGTTAGTTTTGTTTTCATTGCTTTACTCCCCACTTGGTGCCTTGCTTTAGTTTTGTTTTCAAGTTTGTGCTTTAGTTAATTTTGTTCTTAACTGGTAAATATAATTTTTTATTTCCTTTGTTCACCAGGTCAATCTACTGTACTTTCTTTTTGTTGGATTGTTTTCACTTCGCTCACGGGTATATATGTATATATGTATATTCCATTATTTTAATTATTATTTCCTTGATTTTGTAACTGCCACTTGTCTGGGGTTCATCTTTGGTTTCTTGTTTGTGGCTATTTGTTTTAATCTTACTTAATGCCATAACACACTGCTTGTGGAATCTCCATTCCTGACCAGAGATCAAGCCCTGAGCCTTTGGAGTGGGAGCACTGACTGCAAGACCCTAGACCGCCAGAGAACTAACCCTAGGGGGTATCAAATAGTGAGAATTCACACAAACAAAACCACCTGACTACAAGATCCAGCATCACCCAACCACCAGTAGCACCCTGTGCAGGACGCCACATCTAAACAACAGACAAAACAAAAATGCAAACCCAGTCATCATCAGACAGTATTACCACCTCACTCAGCCTTGCCCAACAGAGGAAAAACGAACAAACAAAAACTCAGCACAAATAGAACCCTATACAAAGTTTACACAAACTACTGGACCAACCTTAGGAAGGCAGAAACCAAAAGGAAGAAAGAATTCAACCTTCTTCAAGGAAAGAATTCAACTTTTCTTGCAGCCTGGGAAAAGGAGACCTCAAACACTGTAAGTTAAAAAATAATGAAAAGGCAGAAAAATACTGCACAAATGAAGGAGCAAGCTAGAAACACAGAATTCCAAATAAAATAAGAGGAAATAGGCAAACTACTTGAAAAAGAATTCAGAATAATGATAGTAAAGATGATCAGAAGCCTTGAAAACAAAATGGAGAAAATGCAAGAACCAATGAACAGAGACCTAAAAGAATTAAAAAATAAACATACAGAGACAAACAACACAATTACTGAAATTAAAAATGCTCTAGAAGGAATCAATAGCAGAATATCTGAAGCAGAAGAATGAATCAGTGAACTGGGAGATAAAATGGTGGAAATACCTTCTGAAGAGCAGAATAAAGCAGAAAGAATGAAAGGAACTGTGGATAGTCTCAGAGACATCTGGGATAATTCCAAACACACCAACACTCGATGGAGGAGCCTGATGGGCTGCAGTCCATGGAATTGCTAAGAGTCAGACAAGACTGAGCGACTTCACTTTCACTTTTCTCTTTCATGCGTTGGAGAAGGAAATTGCAACCCACTCCAGTGTTCTTGCCTGGAGAATCCCAGGGACAGGGGAGCCTGGTGAGCTGCCGTCTATGGGGTCACACAGAGTTGGACACGACTGAAGCAACTTAGCAGCAGCAGAAGAAGAAGAAAAAGAAAAGAAAAAAAGCTATGAGAAATATTTTGAAGAGATTATAGTTGAAAATTTCCCCAACATGGAAAAGATAATAGTCAAGTCCAAGAGACACAGAGTCCTATACAGGATAAACCAAGGAGAAACACACCAAGACACATACTAACTAAACTAACAAAGGCTAAACATAAAGAAAGAATATTATAAAAGCAGCAAGAGAGAAGAAACAAGTAACATACAAGGGAAACTCCATACTCTTAACAGCTGACTTTTCAGTGGAAATTCTACAGGCCAGAAGGGAATGGCAGGATATATTTAAAGTGCCGAAAGAGAAAAATTTACAACCAAGATTACTGTACCTGGCAGGGATCTCATTCAAAATTGATGGAGAAATAAAAAGCTTTTCAAACAAGCAAAAGTTAAGAGAATTCAGTACCACCAAACCAGCTTTACAACAAATGTGAAGTGGACTTATATAGTCAAGAAATACAAGAGAAGGAAAAAGATCTACAAAATCAACCCCAAACAATTGGCAATAGGAACATATATATATAAATAATTACTTTAAATGTAAATGGATTAAATGCACCAACCAAAAGACACAGACTGGCAGAATGGATACAAAAACAAGACCCATATATATGCTGTCTACGAGAAACCTACTTCAGACCTCAAGACACATATAGACTGAAAGTGAGAGGATGGAAAAATATATTCCATGCAAATGAGAAGCAACAGAAAGCTGGAATAGCAACCCTCATATCAGACAAAATAGACCTTAATATAAAGAAGATTACAAGAGATAAGGAAGGACTACATAATGATCAAGGGATCAATCCAAGAGGAAGACATAGCAATTGTAAATATCTATGCACCCAACATAGGAGCACCTCAATACATAAGACAAACACTAACAGACATAAAAGAAGAAATTGACAGTAACACAGTAATAGTAGGAGACTTTAACACCCCACTCATACCAATGGACAGATCATCAAAACAAAAAATTAATAAGGAAACACAAGTCTTAAATGATCCATTAGATGAGATGGATCTCACTGATATCTTCAGGACATTCCATCCAAATGCACAAGAATACATCCTCTTCTCAAGTACACATGGAACATTCTCCAGGATTGATCACATCTTGGGTCACAAATCAAACCTCAGTAAATTTAAAAAAATTGAAATCATGTCAAGCATCTTTTCCAACTACAATGCTATGAGACTAGATATCAATTACAAGAAAAAAAAAACTGTAAGAAACACAAACACATGGAGATTAAATAACACATTTCTAAATAACCAACAGGTTACTGAAGAAATCAAAAGGGAAATAAAAAAATTTCTAGAAACAAATGACAGTGAAAATATGACAACTCAAAACATATGGGATGCAGCAAAGGCAGTTCTAAGAGGGAAATTTATAGCTATGCAATCCTACCTCAAGAAAAAAGAAAAACATCGAATAGACAACCTAACTTTACACCTGAAACAACTGGAAAATGAACAAGCAAACAAACAAAAACAAAATTAGTAGAAGGAAAGAAATCATAAAGATCCAAGCAGAAATAAATGAAAAAGAAATGAAAGAAACAATAGTAAAGATTAATAAAACTAAAAGCTGGCTTTTTGAGAAGATAAACAAAATTAACAAAACTTTAGCCAGACTCATCAAGAAAAAAAGGGAAAAGAATCAAATCAACAAACTAGAAACGTAAAAGGAGAGGTTACAGCAGACAGATGTGATCGATCCTGGAGAATGTTCCATGTGTACTTGAGAAATGCAAAGAATTATAAGAGACTATTCTGAACAACTATGTGGCAATAAAATGGATAACCTGGAAGAAACAGACAGATTCTTAGAAAAGTTCAGTCTTCCAAGACTGAACCAGGAAGAAACAGAAATTATGAACAACCCAATTACAAGCACTGAAATTGAAGCTGTGATCAAAAATCTCACACACAAAAAAAAGCCCAGGACCAGATGGCTTCACAGGAGAATTCTATCAAACATTTAGAGACGAGCTAATGGCTATCCTTCTAAAACTCTTTCAAAAAATTCCAGAGGAAGGAACACTTCCAAACTCATTCTACAAGGCCACCATCACCCTGCTACCAAGACCAGACAAAGACAACACACACACACACACACACACACACACACAAAAAAAAAACTGCAGGCCAATATCACTGATGAACATAGATGCAAAAATCCTCAACAAAATTTTAGCAGATAGAACTTAGCAACACATCAAAAAGCTTATACACCATGATCAAGTTGAGTTTATTCCTGGGATGCCAGGATTCTTCAATATATGCAAATCAATCAATGTGATACACCATATTAACAAATTGAAGATAAAAATCATATAATAATCTCAATAATTGCAGAAAAAGACTTTGAGTAAATTCAGCACCCATTTATGATTAAAACTCTTCAAA
>SJYT01060499.1:86252-158332 GCA_006410635.1 Cephalophus harveyi
CCTCTATTTCTTTGCATTGATCGCTGAGGAAGGCTTTCTTATCTCTTCTTGTTATTCTTTGGAACTCTGCATTCAGGTGCTTATATCTTTCCTTTTCTCCTTTGCTTTTCGCTTCTCTTCTTTTTTCAGCTATTTGTAAGGCCTCCTCAGACAGCCATTTTGCTTTTTTGCATTTCTTTTCCATGGGGATGGTCTTGATCCCTGTCTCCTGTACACTCATGAACCTCATTCCATAGTTCATCAGGCACTCTATCTATCAGATCTAGGCCCTTAAATCTATTTCTCACTTTACCATATGTAAAATAGCCAACAGGAATTTGCTGTATGGCTCAGGAAACTCAAACAGGGGTTCTGTATCGATCTATAGGGATGGGATGGGGAGGGAGATTGGAGGGAGGTTCAAAAGGGAGGGGATATATGTATACCTATGGCTGGTTCATGCTGAAGTTTGGCAGAAAACAGCAAAACTCTGTAAAGAAATTATCCAATGAAAAATATATTAAAACAAAATTAAAAGTAAATAAAGAGCATGCAAAATCTACACAGTATAAACTTTCAGCCAATGCTGTTAAGTATTATTATCAGCTCCACAGTACATGTTCTATAAATTATTTATATTTATGGTTGGGCAAGTTTTCTTTTGCAAACAGTTATCCTATTTTCTGTTGTACTTTCAGATCTGAATGCTAGAGTCTGTCTCCCTGAAAGGATTATTTAGAATACGTCACCTCGCTCACCAGCCAGTGGCTGGCTTCGGTTAGATATCCACTTAAAGCCTAACCAGAGGCACAAAGAACAGCCTACTGAGTCTTCCATGAATCAAGACCATGGACATGATGGTTCATGTAGAGGAGACCTTAGATTGATTTGTCCAGTTCATCAGCTGAACCAACCACTTTGTAGTGTAAACAGTTTGGTTTTCTCTGTTTTTGGAGTGTACATACCTGACTTACGTTTTGATTGCTGAGGTATCCATTTCAAAGAGGCATCCACTTCAGAGTATCTCAAATAAACCATTGCCAGCCACAAGACTAGGCAGTCAGCTCACCTGTCCCCCCTGAGGCTCTGTTATATGAGTTCCTGTTTGATTTCAATAACCGATCATTTGGGCTTCTTGTTGTTTTTTGTTTGTTTGTTTTGTTTTGTTTTGTCATGGTTTAAATTTCTACTTTTATGTTTTAGATTCACCAATAAAGAGTGAACCCTGGAAACCCTAGGCCCCTAGCCTTGACACCAGTAAAAACAGAACCCAGGCCTTTTCTCTCTTTCTGTCTGTCTCTCCCTCAAGCCCCCACTGAAACCTCTCCATACTCAACCTTATAAGTAAGGAAACTCTGTTTCTTTTTTCAAAGTTTCCTGATGGTTATTGCTGAAAGTCATCTTGGAGTCATTTTAAGAACCAAAAAGACTGGTCCAAGCTCAACATTAGTTATCAATAAGTTGAGATAAGCATTAAAAACACATGTCTATAAAAATTCTTAAGAGAAACCCCAGGCATGCCTGGACCCTCTACACATATTGGGACGTAATTGACAGTGTGGAATCAAGAGTAAAATAAATATTCCAACTGGAGTGATCATCATTAACTGTTGTATAATGTCATCTTTATCACAGAATCTTAATGGAATTACATCAAAGCCCATTTTGCCCTGTGCTTTTATTTATTTATTTACTGGGATGTGATTTTTTTTTTTTTTGAAGCATAGTTAATATAAAATATTACATAAGTTACAAGTGTACAATATAGTGATTTTAAATTTTTAAAGGTTACATTTCTTTTGAAGTTATTAGAAAATATATTCTATATTTCCCATGCTGTACGAGTCATCCTTTAACCTATATTAAGCTCAGTGGTTTGAACCTCTTAATCCCCTACCCTTATATTGCCGCTCCTCCCCTCACTGCTGCTGCTGCTAAGTCACTTTAGTCGTGTCCGACTCTGTGCGACCCCATAGACGGCAGTCCACCAGGCTCCTCTGTCCCTGGGATTCTCCAGGCAAGAATACTAGAGTGGGGTCACCATTACCTTCTCCAATGCATGAAAGTGGAAAAGTGAAAGTGAAGTTGTTCAGTCATGTCTGACTCTTTGCAACCTCGTGGACTGTAACCTACCAGGCTCCTCCATCCATGGGATTCTCCAGGCATGAGTACTGGAGTGGGGTGCCATTGCCTTCTCCACCTCCCTCCACTGGTAATCACTACTTTGTTCTCTGTATCTGTGAGTCCACCTCCCTTTTGCTATATTCACCAGTTTTCTATATTCCCCAGAGTCCACATGGGGCATCATACATGTCTTCTCCATCTGACTTGTTTCATCTAACATCATGCCCTCCAAGTCCACCCATGTTGCTGCATTAGTGTTGCTGGCAAAAGTGCAATTATTTTTTATGGCTCAGTAATATTCCTGTGTGTGCATATGTGTGTGTGGGGGGGGGTGTGAGTGTGGGTGTGTGTGTATACTTTTGAACTGTGGTGTTGGAGAAGACACTTGAGATTCCCTTGGACTACAAGGAGATCCAACCAGTCCATTCTTAAGGAGATCAGCCCTGGGATTTCTTTGGAAGGAATGATGCTAAAGCTGAAACTCCAGTACTTTGGCCACCTCATGTGAAGAGTTGACTCATTGGAAAAGACTCTGATGCTGGGAGGGATTGGGGGCAGGAGGAGAAGTGGACGACTGAGGATGAGATGGCTGGATGGCATCACTGACTCGATGGACGTGAGTCTGAGTGAACTCTGGGAGTTGGTGATGGACAGGGAGGCCTGGCGTGCTGCGATTCATGGGGTCGCAAAAAGTCGGACATGACTGAGCGACTGAACCGAACTGAACTGAACCTGGTATTGTGTGAGTGTACATATACATATCTGTGTCAATATCTGACTGCAGATACCTATGTGTAGCAGAGTTAGATAAGAGAAAATTCATCAGAAAAGTGTTCTCAAATTTTTTGTTAATTTTCTTTTGTTACTGCACTGGGTCTTAGTTGAAGCATGTGGCATCTTTGGTTACAGCATGGGAACCCTTATTTTCAACATGTGGGATTTAGCTCCCTGCCCAGGGATCGAACCCTGGGCCCCTTGCAGTGAGAGCCCTGAGTCTTAGCCACTGGATCACCAGGGAAGTCCCAAAATTTTATTAATTTTAATAAGATTCCAGGCTGAAGGAACAGTATTTGCAAAAACCTTAGGTTTGTGACTAATTACATACAGCATGTAACTGAAAATTAACTCACTTGCTTTGTAGCAAAATGGAAGCTTGAGAAACAGCAGGAGATGGTGCTAGAGCAGGCTTTGTATATCTTCTAAGGCATTTGAACTCTATCACTGAGGCAATGCAAACCCACTGAAATTGTTTGATTATGAAAGTGATATGAACAGGTCCGGATCATGGAAACTAGAGGAGGGGGCTTGAATGGGGGCTTATCTTCTGATAGCTTTATTTATTTTTATTTTAAGAAAAGGAATGATATTTAGTCTACCTTGTATTTTAACAAATGGTACATTTCTGTGTTGTATCAGTGTGCAGGACCCTAAGAACAGGGAATGTTTATTATGGTTTTTTGGTTCAATGTTCTTGGTCCCTCCAATTCCTGCAGTTGTTTTTCAGCTCCAATCTGCACTGTGACCAGAGCAAGGAACCCTTAATTTGTACCATCTTCTGATGGCAAAAGACAAGCAAGTTTGTAATTTAATCAATGCGGTCAAAGCTGACCTTTGAGACGAACAACAAACATCTTGTAGCCTGAAATTCAGTCCTAGGGACTTGCCAGGGACATTGGATAATATGATACCTTGATTCTTCTGCACATAAAGTTCTGGGCATGCAACTTCAAAATGCGTGTCCAAAGTCTTTCCATAAAAGATAATTGTGGAGTTCTTCCTTTTGAGATGCTAAGATAGTTGAATGATGTCTCATAAAAAGCCGTGACTGGTCGAGCTGGGCCCAACATGTTGGAAGGTAGCTTCTAAAAATGATGAATTATATGAAAAGTAACTTGGGATCGGCCAGATGGAAGCTGTCGCCTAATGCTTTTACTGTTATGGAAGAGCTGCCTAGAGGAAGAAATGTTGCGAGCAGATCATGGAAAACTTAAACCAGAGTCAAACTCAACTCAATCTTAACAAATGGCAATACAACATGTCCCTTGGATACTAAGCCCTGTAAATAAGTAGGAGCACAAACATGCTATGGTACATTCACACACATGTCTAAAGTGCATGTCTAAGTGCATGTATAAAGTGCAATCTCTACCATACTCTTGCCCAGCCTCATTTGTGAGTTCATGTTTAAAGTAATCAGAGGAATTAGCTAAGCTGTCTGGGCAATCACTTGAAGAGTTCGGGGCTTGTCATGACTTAGTTGAAACCTGACTTGTTTATCTCTGTGTGCTTCCTTAAGACAGCAAGAAAAACTGCTATGTTCACGCCTGCTTTGGATTTATCACCTTGGGGGGCTTAGACTAGGCGACTTCTCTGCCAGATCATCAGTTTCCCGAGGAAATAAAAACATTCCCATTTTAATATTCCTCTAAGCTCTGAAAATGTCTTCCGGATAGTTATGGACCAGATGACACAATTGTGTCATGCTGAGTGACCCCAGATTTTATAAGCCAGTTGATGAAAAGTTTCTTCTTAAGGTAAGTGTTGTTTGGCTTTATAGGACACTTGCTTTAAGACAATGCTTGTAACTTTTTAACTTAGAGTCTCTCCTAGAAAGAGATAGCTGTGCATACCTCGGTTTACCATTTATCATCTATTTCTCTCTTGAGGATAATAATCCCACACCTTGGGAGGTAACTTCTAAAAATGATGAATTATATGAAAATTAAATTTTCTTTGGAGATCTGACTGCCATGTTTAGCTATGTATTTCAGATAGGACTGAGTGAGTAAGTGAGTGCAGGTTCAGTCATGTCCAACTCTTTTTGACCCCAGGGACTGTAACCCACCAGGCTCCTTTGCCTATGGAATTTTCCAAGAATACTGGAGGGAGTTGCCATTTACTCCTCCAGGGGATCTTCCAAATCCAGGGACTGAATCCATGTCTTCTGTGTCTCCTTCATTGCAGGTAGACTCTTTACCGCATAGCCGGGGAAGCCCCCAGGTAGGACTGATTCACCTCCAACCCTGTAGGTGGACTTTGACTGGCGGATGCTAGTCTGTGAAGCCCGGTGACACATTTGGTTTAGAAATAGTCACATGATACAGTTTAAGCCAATGAAATGCAAGGAGGTGTAGGCTGAGGTTCTGGGAATGAAGCTTTCTCACACTTTAAGGAGCTCTAATTCCAAGTGGTGCAGAGCTAACGAATCCAGTGCAGGAGACAAAAGAGAAGTGCGTTCGATCCCTGGGTCAGGAAGATCCCCTGGAGCAGGAAATGACAACCCACTCCAGTAGTCTTGCCTGGAAAATTCCATGGACAGAGGAGCCTGTTAGGCTACAGTCCATGGGATAGCAAAGAGTCAGATGTGACTGAGGGCAATGAGAGTGAAGTTCTTTCTTTCCCCACTTAAATTAACATGCAGACCTAGAGCAGTTAACTGCAATCCTATATCCATCAGAGTCTAAAATGATAGCAAAATGGTAGAAAGCAGGGTGAAGAAACAGAAAACAGACCTTTGGTCATAATATTGAGCTCCCAGCCACAGAATCCCTGACCCTTTATCTGATTTTCAGAGAGGACCATCAGTGCCGCGCTGTGCTCAGAAGTTCAGGTGTGTCTGACTCTTTGCAACCCCATGGACTGTAGCCCCCCAGGCTCCTCTGCCTGTGGTATTTTGAAGGCAGGAAGGCTAGAGTAGGCAGCCATTTCTTTCTCCAGAGATTTTCCTAACCCAGGGATCGAACCCAAGTCTCTACCACCCCCTGCATCGGCAGGTGGATTCTTTACCAACTAGCATCACCTGGGATTAGAGCGCCTTAAAATGTAGGAAAACAAAACCTCCGCGAACATCTCCTGGGACCATCAGTAAATTCCTTTAATTATCTAAACAAGTTTGATTGATTCAGCTATATCCAACAAACTGAGTTCAGCGATGAAAACTATTTCAAACCTGAATATCCTTTCCTGCTTATCGAACTCCATTGCCCCAAATATCTCTGCTGTTAGGAAAGATATTTCATGGACAGATCCCTGGCACTTTGGGATCAAACAGAGCCCTGTTTTTCTTTGTGTATAGAAGGTGATTCTTAGCTAGATAATAAGAAATAGTAATAATAATAAAAAGTTTATGAAAAAAGTTTATGAAATACCAGGCTTCCCTGGTAGCTCAGAGGTTAAAGCGTCTGCCTCCAATGCGGGAGACCTGGGTTCGATCCCTGGGTCGGGAAGATCCCCTGGAGAAGGAAATGGCAACCCAATGCAGTATTCTTGCCTGGAGAATCCCATGGAGGGAGGAGCCTGGTAGGCTACAGTCCATGGGGTCGCAAAGAGTCGGACACGACTGAACGACTTCACCTTCACCTTATGAAATACCACTACTTATTCCAGATAAACCTATGTGACTTAAACATAGGCTTAGGCAAAACAGTGGTTTGATTACTGGTAATTGTCTAGAAATCTGCATAAAATAGGCTTATTTCTGATTTGAGTATTAGGGGACTAAATAACATGACATTATTCCAAAAGACAAATTCCTTAAGACTTCAGTTTATAATCCCATGGAACATCAGATCAGGGTTTCCAAATCTAAAAGCTGCACATGGAGCATTTTCATATTATAGTATGCCTGGTTATTTTTTTTTCTTATACATAATTTAAGAAAGCAATGCTTTGTGGTCTGCGTTCTGCAGCGGACAGCATGGGTTTGAATCCCTGCTGTGACACCTGTGGCAATCCACTCTTGTGTGAACTCAGATTTTTCTTTGTGCTTCTGGTTCCTCCTTTGTAAAAATAAGGACAATAGAATTCCCTATCTCAAAGTATCTTTGGGAGGATTAAATTATCACTGCAAATCTTTAAAACAATGCCTATAAACAGTATAAGCATTCCATCGATATAGTTATTCTTTGTGATACTTCACAAAATATCCAAGCTAAGTGATGGTTACTTATCTTAAATGATCTGCATATCCTAACAGAAGTATGGGCGCTGTGCTAGGAATTATATATACATATACAATTCCTATATATATATATAGACATTGTATTTTATAATGCTTTGCATACTCTCAACAGCCACGTGCCAGGATGTTATGACCCCTTTTTTTCACAAGAGGAAACAAATGGGTCATAAAGAGGTTAAAGTGTGAAGATGATAAAGGACAAAGATAGGACTGGGATCCCATTCTCTCTGAAAAAGTAAGCCTCAAGTGTTCCATTTATTTGCTTATCTATGACTTGATGTTCTCTGCGTTTCTTTTGGTTTGACATAAACCTGTCTTAGCCTGCTCCCAAGAAGAAATCCTCTTCTGACTCTTTCTCCTCATTTTCCTCCTCTAGTCCCATTGTTTGCAAAAACATGGAGGGGGATTTTTCTTGTGTCAAAATTCCACACAAAGCACTGGGCTAATCATTTGTTTTCCTCAATCAATGATTGCCTAACAAAAATGAGAAGGTAATTCAAAATCAATTAAGGACTTATTGCCTTCAGGTTAAAGTTCACTGATTCATTCAGCCTTTAAACAAAGATGCATCAATGTTCTAAGCACTGCACTAAGTTTCTTCAGTTCAGTTGAGTCGCTTGGTCCTTTCCGACTCTTTGCAACCCCATGAATCGCAGCACGCCAGTCCTCCCTGTCCATTACCAACTCCCGGAGTGCCCTCAAACTCATTGCTATCAAGTGGGTGATGCCATCCAGCCATCTCATCCTCTGTCATCCCCTTCTCCTCCTGCCTACAATCCCTCACAGTATCAGTCTTTTCCAATGAGTCAACTCTTTTCATGAGGTGGCCAAAGTACTGGAGTTTAGCTTCAGCATCATTCCTTCTGATAGGTAGGTAAAACAGGGAAAAGGAGTCCAAAATGGCGGTGGCTACAGACAAGGAAGGGAAAAGCCCGCGAAAATGAAACAAAAGAAGGTCCGAGGACCGGAGTGAGGACCTCAGGTAAAATAAACAACACTCCTGGCTGGCCCAATCTACATAGGACAGGCCCAGGGAGAGATAAACATACAAATAGAGGAGCCAAAGCCAGCTCTCTCTCTCTCTCTCTCTCCCGTGCGCTGGGGCGCTCTTCTCCTCGTGTTTTTAGATCGACGTGCCCTCACGCCTCAAAGATGGGTTTTCCTGCTATCTTCTAAATAAAATAGAGCTGTAACACTGAGCTGTAACACTGATTTGTCTAAGAGCTATAACACGGTCTATCCAAGACCTGAGAGCTGTGACACGCTGAGGGGGCTTTAATGTCTGTCACTCCAAATCTTTGTTGTGACGAGACAAAGAATCGAGGAACATACACTCGCGTGACACTTCCAAAGAAATCCCAGGGCTGATCTCCTTCAGAATGGACTGGTTGGATCTCCTTGCAGTCCAAGGGACTCTCGAATTTTCTCCAACACCACACTTCAAAAGCATCAATTCTTTGGCGCTCAGCTTTCTTCACAGTCCAACTCTCACATCCATACATGACCACAGGAAAAACCATAGCCTTGACTAGACGGACTTTCTTGGCAAAGTAACGACTCTGCTTTTCAATATGCTATCTAGGTTGTTCATAACTTTCCTTTCAAGGAGTAAGCATCTTTTAATTTCATGGCTGCAGTCACCATCTGCAGTGATTTTGGAGCCCAAAAAAATAAAGTCTGACACTGTTTCCACTGTTTCCCCATCTCTTCCCCATGAAATGATGGGACCAGATACCATGATCTTAGTTTTCTGAATGTTGAGTTTTAAGCCAACTTTTTCACTCTCCTCTTTCACTTTCTTCAACAGGCTTTTTAGTTCTTCTTCACTTTCTGCCATAAGGGTGGTGTCATCTGCATATCTGAGGTTATTGATATTTCTCCCGGCAATCTTGATTCCAGCTTGTGCTTCTTCCAGACCAGTACTGATGTACTCTGCATATAAGTTAAATAAGCAGAGTGACAATATACAGCTGTGACATACTCCTTTTCCTATTTGGAACCAGTCTGTTGTTCCATGTCCAGTTCTAACTGTTGCTTCCTGACCTGCATACAGATTTCTCAAGAGGCAGGTCAGGTGGTCTGGTATACCCTTAAATCTATTTCTCACTTCCACTGTATAATCATAAGGGATTTGATTTAGGTCATACCTGAATGGTCTAGTGGTTTTCCCTACTTTCTTCAATTTAAGTCTGAATTTGGCAATAAGGAGTTCATGATCTGAGCCACAGTCAGCTCCTGGTCTTGTGTCCAATTCTTTGTGACCCTATGGGCCACAGCCCATTAGGCCTCTCTGTCCTTGGGATTCTCCAGGCAAGAATACCAGAAGGGGTTGCCATTTCCTACTCCAGGAATCTTGCCAACCTAGGGATCAAACCCACGTCTTTTATGTCTCCTGCTTTGGCAGGCAGGTTCTTTACCACTGGCGCCACCTGGGAAGCCCTGCTACTTCAAACTACTAAGGAATCTACAAGGCGGTCAAGATTTGCCTTTCCTATGTTTTTCCAACCTCAGCTCTTGGCACATCCAACTTTACACACCAGTCTTCATCCACTCTGCTATTTCCTGTATGTGCCATGCTCTTACTAATCTGCGGGTCCATATATGCTGTTACCTCTGGTTGAAGTGGGCTTCCCTAGTGGCTCAGCAGTGAAGAACTTACCAGCCAGTGCAGGAGATGTGGGTTTGATCCCTGAATCAGGAGGATCCCCTGGAGAAGGAAATGGCAACCCACTCCAGTATTCTTGCCTGGGAAATCCCATGGACAGGGGAGCTTGGCAGGCTACAGTCCATGGGGCTGGAAAAGAGTCACACATGACTATGTGGCTAAATAACTGGCTGAAATGCATCCGCTAAACCCATGTCTACTTCGTCTGCTTGCTATTTACTCGTCCTTCAGGCCTCGGCTCGGGCAGCTCATCCTCTGGGCTCCCACTCCTGAAGAATAGAAGTCTTGCTTTGTGGTCTAGCTCTGCTTCTGCACTGCCATGCCATCAGCCATAATCTATTGAAATTTCCTGTCTCCACATGTAATCCTCTCTTGAAAGATAGCATTCATATGAGAATGATGACGCTTAATTCACATCTAAACCATTGGCACTTAGCGCTTCAGATACAGTGTAAACACAGTAAATATTTGATTGGTGAATGAATCAGACATGTGGTCACTGAACCAGTGAAGGTGGAATTGGGAGTAAAGGCAGATGCTGTTGGAGTCACCATTTCCTCCAGTCACAGAAGCCAGAAGAAGCCTAAAAGTTAACAAGTTTCAAGGGATCCCAGTTATCGAGTCAGTCAAGAATCCCTGTTATTGGAGTGCTTGACTGAATGATACCATAATTCTCTTGTAAGCTCAATCACAAACTCAAGCAAAAGACTTGGCATACTTACTAAAGGGAAAGTGATCTGTCTCTCTGACCAGATTCCACACCAGTGAAGAAAGTGGAAATTTGTGGGGGGGAATAGTCCTCAGGGAGATGAATTGGAAGAATGAGTAGCTTTCCCAGAACCCCTTAAATTGTATAATATTTTTAAAAGTCTCTGTTGGAAACAACATCTCTCAAAACTAAATGTTTTAGCAAAGTCATACGTCCAAAACCAAACTAAACTCTACCTGCATCACAAAATTTCATTTTCTTCTGGCTTTGGTGAATTACATTAAAAAAATTTAATTGCACATTTACTATATACCCAAGACAGAAGGATGACTAGGCAGAACATAGAGATATTTAGGATGGTGAAAATATGCTCTGCATAATTGTATAATGATAGATACTAGCATTATAAATTTGTCCAGATTTATAGAATGTGCAAGGCCAAGCCATGCCATGCTTAGTCACTCAGTCGTGTCCAACTCTTTGTGGCCCCATGGACTGTAGCCCACCAGGCTTCTCTGTCCCTGGGATCCTCCAGGCAAGAATACTGGAGTGGGTTTCCATTTCCTTCTCTAGGGGATCTTCCTGACCCAGGGATCAAACCTGGGTCTCCTGCATTGGCAGGCGGATCCTTTACCACCAAGCCTCCTGGAAGACCCTACACCCCTAAGAATGAACCCTAAGGTAAACTGTGGACTTTGTGTGATTATGATGTGATGATATATGGTCATCAGTTGTAATAAATGTACCCTTTGATGGGGGATGTTGATGATAGAGGAGACAATGGATGTAGGATGTTAGGGAATATAGGGGAACTCTTTGTACCTTTCTGGTAAACTGAGACTACTCTAAGAAGATAAATTCTTAACAAAAAAAAAAAAAAAAATCCGAATTCATGAATCCTGCCAAAAATTTACAGGAAAATATCTCTGTATGAGAAAGGATCATCTTTTCTTTTTCTCTGCTGTAGTTTCATTTCCCAGTACTGTCTGTCATATGACAGGCACTCCACATATTATTCCTTGAATAAATAGGAAATGCTTCATTACTTCATGATCTTTACTTTCATCTCAGCCAATGCCATGGCCTCATTCACTGGGAATGTACAGTGTCTACAGTGTCTTATCATGGGTGTTAAGAAGGACAACATTTTATTGAAAAAAAAGAAAAAGGAAAAACTCGAGAGTACATGGAAGTGAAATTTTAGAGGAAAATGTAAAGTAAAAATAGAAGATCACACTGGTGTCCATATATTGAGAACATCTGGTTAAGGATACTTGTCAAATTTTGAAAAAAAAAAAAATCTCTAGTTCTAGAAAGCCGTAGGTTTGGAGACAATTTGGAGAAGTGTCTAAATCTTATTCTTTTTCTACTGAAAATGTAGAATGTAGATGCATGTCTTTCTGCAGATATAACCATAGTGAAGTTGTTGGTTTTTTGTTTTGTTTTTTTTTTTTTAATAAATGAGAGGGAGGGAGGAGGGAAGGAAGGGCATGGTTCTTATTCCCCAAATGCAAAGCATGCTTTATTTTGCTCCCAAAGCTCTAGTGAGTCCAAAGTTACCATTGAGGGAATGTGTCTGTCAGAAATTCCTTCAACCAATCCAAGTCTGGAAATTCAGCCACCTCCATTCCTGCAGGGATTTACAAAGCCCTACTATTTCAGCAAAGTGTCCTTCCATGAACAGGCAAGCCTGTTCCTACCATTTCTAAGAAAATCTGTTCTTTGAAACTGCAGACTGAAGAATAGCCTCTGCCCTCATATCATAAAACTAATACCTCAGGCCCCGACAAAGAAGGACAGAGTTTCATGGGTAGATGAATAATGAAATTGCTTTATCTATCCAAAACGTAATTGTCTGCTCAACTGGTGAATGGAGAAGCCTGCTGATGTGGAGACTCTGGAGAGACAGTCCTTGAACCCCAGCCAGTCTTTCTAGTCTAAGGAAGTGTTTCTGACCAGTTTTTCCCCCTCAGATGGCACAGGCACACAGATAAGAAATAAATCTTGGTTGCAAGGAGGGAAGGAGCAAAAATGATTTACATCCTTTGGTTTGTGTGATGCGTGTCCTGATAATGCTTGAAGAGGCAACTACCTTCCTTCTTCCAGCAAGTGATGCTGGAGCACTAACGTGGATCAAGCTGCATCTCCTGCTGCACCCTGTATTGGATACCGCACATGTGTCAACTTATTCACACTTGTTGCAAAACAATGACAGAGAGAGCTTCCACCCCATCTGACAGGGCTTTGAAACCCAGGGAGGGATTTGTTTGCAGTCACTGAGGAAGTCCGTGGTAGAGCTTGGATTTGGACTAAGGTCCAACTGGATTCAAAACCCAAACCCTGGGGCTTCCCTGCTTGTACAGTGGTTGGGAGTCCACCTGCCAGTGCAGTGGACACGGGTTCCATCCCTTGTCCAGGAGAATCCCACATGCCTCAGGGCAACTCGGGCCATGTGGCTCAACTACTGAGCCTGCGAGCCCTAGAGCCCAAGCTCCGCAGCAAAACAAACCATGACAATGAGACGCACAAGCACAGCAGCTACAGACAGGCCCTCGCTCTCTGCAAGGAGAGAAAGCTGGGGCAGAGCAACGAAGACCCAGCACGACCGAAAGCCAAGCAATAAATAGCCATACCCTTCTGACACCCCTTACTGCAAGGAGAAAATAAAGTGAAAAGCAAGAGTCTGAACCTAGCATTGCTGGCTTTCAGTTGCTAAGTCGTGTCCGACTCTGCGACCCCATGGACTGCAGCAACCAGGCTTCCCTGGCCTTCACCAACTCCCAGATCCTGCTGAAACCCATGTCCACTGAGTCGGTGATGCCATCCAACCATCTCATCCTCTGTCGTCGCCTTCTCCTCCTGCCTTCAATCTTTCCCAGCATCAGGTTCTTTTCCCAAAGAGTCTGCTCTTCGCATTAGAAACTATACTTTTAGTGGCAAGATCAGGCGAACAGGAATTATAAACACGGGTTCCAGTCCTAGCTCTACCAGTAGCACACACTGGGCCAGTGCTGAGCTTCCCTGGGCCTCAGATTCCCACTGTGAAACACGTGACAGCTGGGTTGACCTGGAGTCTACTGACTGCAGGGCCTGACTTCTGCTATGTGTTTAATAAAAGGCTGTCTTCTTAGAAGAGGGCTTCCCTTGTGGCTCAGCTGGTAAAGAATCAACCTGCAACGCGAGAGACCTGGGTTCGATCTCTGGCTTGGGAAGAACCCCTGGTGAGGGGAAAGGCTGCCCACTCCAGTATTCTGGCCTAGAGAGTTCCGCGGACTGTATAGTCCATGGGGTTGCAAAGAGTCGGACACGACTGAGCGACTTTCACTTAGCAACGCGAGAGACCTGGGTTCGATCTCTGGCTTGGGAAGAACCCCTGGTGAGGGGAAAGGCTGCCCACTCCAGTATTCTGGCCTAGAGAGTTCCGCGGACTGTATAGTCCATGGGGTTGCAAAGAGTCGGACACGACTGAGCGACTTTCACTTTCACAGAAGAGGGCATTGTCTTTTTTCATTTTTACCCACGTTCTTCAGTAGCACAGAGCTTGGCGCCGGTGTTGGAGCCCAGTGAATGTATGCCACGTGAGTGTATGTTCCTCGGTTCTTTGTCTCATCACAATAAAGATTTGGAGGGACGGACGTTAAAGCCCCCTAGGCGTGTCACAGCTCTCAGGTCTTGGATAGACCGTGTTATAGCTCTCGGGTCTCGAATGGACCATGTTATAGCTCTTAGACAAAGCAGTGTTGCAGCTCTATTTTATTTAGAAGATAGCAGGAAAATCCATCTTTGAGGCGTGAGGGCACGTCGATCCAAAGGCTCAAGGAGAAGAGCACCCCAGCGCGCGGGAGAGAGCGAGAGAGAGCTAGCCTTAGCTCCTCTATTTGTATGTTTATCTCTCCCTGGGCCTGTCCTGTGTAAATTGGGCCAGCAAGGAGTGTTGTTTGTTTTACCTGAGGTCCTCACTCTGGTCCTTGGACCTTCTTTTGTTCTATTTTCGCAGGCTTTTCCCTTCCTTGTCTTTTAGCCACCGCCATTTGGACTCCTTTTCCCTCTTCTACCTACCTAACATGTATATTCGCACAATGAATGATGTGTTCAATATTCCTCTAAGTGTATTTTGCTGTCAATATGCGCTTGTTACCACCTACAGTAAGGAATTCAGACTTCCAAGGCAGGTGTGAAAACCACCTCATAATTTAGTCCATACCTCCATCTTCAAATTTTGCTGGCCATGCCCCTGAACCAGCCCTGTGCTCCAGGCAAACCCATCTATTTGCAATTGCTGAACACAAATGTTATTTCCTCCCCCATTTTCTCTTTCCTCTGCTCACTGGGCTTCCTTCCTCTGCATTTCCTTCACTATAATCATACCTTAGCTCTTGTTCACCTGATGAAAGTCTTCTCACCTTGGGGGGCTCCCACCAAGTCTCCTCTCCTCCTATAAATATTTTCTGAATGTTTCCTATCCTCTGATAAAATTAACTAACTCTACCTTTCCCCCTCCACTTACTCCCTCACAATACATTTCAATTCCCTTTTTTTTTTTTCCTTTTTCAAAGTACACATTGAACATTTATTTTACTTTTGCAGAGTAAGAGTCCTAGATAGTTACTATCATGGTGGCTTAATTTACATAAAAATAAACAGGCGGCATCCATGGGATTAATTGTACAGCATCCCTGTATCACCTTAGCAGAATTAACAGTAACTCACTAAATTATTTAACCACCATTTGCTAGAAAGAATTGATCTAATCACACAATTGCCCTATTTTTTTAAAAAAATTATTTATTTGGCTGCATTGTATCTTGGTTGTGGCCAGTGGAACCTTCTAATTGCATCACAGGCTTAGTTGCCTGCAGCATGTGGGATCTTAGATTTCCAACCAGGGATTGAGCCCATGTCCCCTGCATTGCAGGGCAGATTCTTAACCACTGGACCACCAGGGAAGCCCTCAATTACTTTATTTTTTTAAGCAGTACTTTTCCCCCATGTGACCACGAATGCTTTTAGAGCAATGAAGAGAAGTGAAGTGAAAGTCACTCTGTCGTGTCCAACTCTTTGGGCAATAGCCACGTACTAATTTTCTTTCACTGTCTCAATAGACACGAGTTTGAGCAAACTCCGGGAGATAGAGAAGGGCAGGGAAGCTGGTGTGCTGCAGATCCTGGGGTCAAAAAGAGTCGGACACCACTTAGCCACTGAACAACAATAACAATTTTCTTTGTATGCAGAGACCCACACAGGGTTTAAAATGCAGTAAAAACTTGAGCAGAGGGGCCTGTGGGCTACAGTCCATGGGGTCGCAAAAGAGTCAGACTCGACTTGGCGACTAAACAACAACTCAATAAAAGAATCTGACTCATTTGCTTATACATAATTTTGTTATTGTTTGGTTGTTAAGTCATGGCTGACTCTTTGGCGACTCCATGCGCTGCGGTCTGCCAGGCTCCTCTGTTGATGGGATTTCTAGGTAAGATTATTGGAGTGGGTTGGCATTCCCTTCTCCAGGGGATCTTCTTGACCCAGGGATCAAACTCATGTTTCCCACCTTGGCAGGGGGCTTCTTTACCACTGAGCCACTGGGGAAGTGCAACCTATTACATGTCAAGGACTATTCAGGGGCTGGGGACACAAGGGCAATCCATGCCAGGCATGTGCCTTGCCTTCACATAGATGCAAATCACTCAAAAATGCCTGATTAGAGCTATGTCAGGTACCAAAAAGAGGAGATGGAGGCCTTTAAGAGAAGCCCAGTGAGGGAAGAAAATAAAGTGAACCCCTCCTGAGAAAGTAATATGTGAAGTCAAGTACAAGGAAGAGTCAATAGGAAGCTGGGAATCAAAAGGGGGATAAATGAGTAAGGTTTCCAGGTGCCTACAGGCGTGTGGTTTCTCATAATGTACCCTGAGATTCTGAGTCTTGATTTCTCCACCAGCACCACTGGGGATCAATCCTTGTCTCGATGTGTGGCTTTTTGAGGATAAATGAGAAAATGTACTTTATATACTATGCACAGTCCTTGGCATGGAATTTCTGCTTTATAAATGCAGCGCCCCTAATCACTCCCTCAATAATGACAGGACAGGACTTCCCTGGGTCCAGTAACTAAGATTTCATACTCCCATTGCAGGGGGCCCAGGTTCTATCTCTGGTCAAGGAGCTTGATCACACATTGCCCAACGAAGAGGTCATCTGCCACAACTAAGGATCCTGCATGCTACAATGAAGACCCAGTGCAGCCAGATAAATAAATATTTTAAAAATAATAACAAAAAAAAAAAAAAAAAAAAAACAATAATGGCAGGAGACAGAACACATGGCCACTTGATAGGAGAGCCTGAGGCACTGGATCACACTAAGATATCACAGGCTCAACTCTCCCTCCAAGTTTTAGGGACAGTTGACCTCTTTCTGATTACCCTCTCTAGATTTATTGTGGTTATTTATTTTATTGGCTTGAGATTCAGGAAGTCTAGATTTTGGCCTTTAGCTCCCCGCTTGTCCTATAGATAAGTGCAGAAGTTGAACCTGATGATTGATAATGCTGTTTTCATATGAACGTCTCTTTTTCCTTCTTTCTTTCCTTTCCTCCCTCCTTCTCTTTTCTTTCCTTTCTTCCACCTTCCTTCCTTCCCTTTTTTTCACCTTCGTTACTTACTATTAGTATTAATGCTATGTCCAACAATTTCTGCCAGGGGCCAGCTGCTGAGCTAGGTATTGGAAATACAGACATGAGCAAGGCAGATATTTCCTAACCTTCATGGAGCTCACAGATGTGGAACATAGCTGTGGAATGGCAATTGGAATAACCACAGTGAAAAAACATCAGGTTACTATGGAAACATGTGACAGGAATCCAATCTAGCTTGAGGGTCAAGGATGTTATGTTTTAACTATATCCTAAGGATGAGTAGGAGTTAGCCCCTAGGAGAAGAGTTGGGGGCAAACCTTTCCAGAATGAAGGAACAACATTTGCAAAAACCTTGAGATTATATGGTGGCCAGCCTGGCTGGAGAAGATAAAAGCAGACCAGAAAGAGACTAGAGAGACAGCCAGGGACTTGTTCATGCCAGGCCTAGCTGGCCACATTAGGCAACTTGAATTTTATCCCAAGAGCAATGGGAGAGGCCGCTGTAGAGATCTTTCCATCTCTTTCTTAAAAACCATGCTTTTATTGCTCTAAACCTATAGCAATAATTCACGGAAACCATTTCCTTCTTTTTCCTCTCCTCCCTGACTCATACCTAGAGAGTTCCACCCTATATTCCTCTCCTAGGCTCCATCAACAGGGCCTGACTGTAAGGAGTCAGGCTTGGAAAGTCGTTTTTGAATCCTGAGGTTATAGCTGGTGCTGTGCATGTCATCGCTGACCCAAATAAGGAATCAACCAGGAATTACTGGGTGAAGTCCATCCACTAGCTGTGCCCCTGCAGTTCATTCACAGTGGGAGGACTGCTCCCCCAACCCCCCGCCCCAAAGCAATTGTGCCCAAAAAACAGCTGAGTCAATGGCTCCATTCATGCCTCTCAGCTCTCCTTTTCTCCAGAGATATATGGCAGGATATCTATATATGCAGCTGTCAGTGGAAAGCTGTGGAATGGGTGGGGTGGGTGGAAAATATCTTTCTCTTTGCAAATTTATGGAAAGCAAATATTGCAGTTCTCCTCCCTCGCAATGCTAAATATAACAGGTCACAGATCCTCCTTTTTAAATGTACAACGGACATTGATTTTTTTTTTTTTATAAAGAAGGAATAACAAAAACACAGGAGACAGGCAAATCTGCTACAGTCATTGAATATGGATTCAAAGGCCAATTCTTTCTAGCTAGACCCAAAAACCACCTATGTAAAGGATGGCTGGCAAGCAGTCTCTGCTCAGAACTGAATATTAACAAGGACACGTTCACGGTCAGCACATTTCTCCCAGGGCTCTAAGTCGCCCGCCCCCAAAGTATATTCCTTTTCCTCTTCTTCTTGCAAGGCAAGACCATTTCCTTGTAAAAGTCTCTAGTCTTGATTCCTCCAGACATGATGGAGCTACTTGATATTAAGGAGATTAAAACACAATTTTAGTAAAGATTAGTACCTTGAGTTCACTCCAGGATTTCTCTGTCTCAGTGTTATTGACAAGTTGAGACAAGTGGATGTTGTGGGGTCGTCCTGTGCATTTTAGGGCATTTAGTGGTGTCTCTTTTCATATCTTTTTGCCTTTTCATACTGTTCATGGGGTTATCAAGGCAAGAATGCTGAAATGGTTTGCCATTCCCTTCTCCAGTGGACTATGTTTTGTTAGAACTCTCCACCATGACCCACCCGTCTTGGGTGGCCCTACATAGCATGGCTCATAGTTTCCTTGAGTTAGACAAGGCTGTGATCCATGTGATCCATTACTTTGATAACAAAGGTCTGTCTAGTCAAAGGTATGGTTTTTCCAGTAGTCATGTATGGATGTGAGAGTTGGACCATAAAGAGGGTTGAGTGCCAAAGAATTGATGCTTTTGAACTATGTTGTTGGAGAAGACTCTTGAGAGTCCTTTGTACTGCAAGGAGATCAGACAAGTCAATCCTAAAGAAAATCAATCCTGAATATTCATTGAAACAACTGATGCTGAAGCTGAAGCTCCAATACTTTGGCCACCTGATGAGAAGATGATACTCGTTAGAAAAGACCCTGGTACTGGGAAAGATTGAAGGCGGGAGGAGAAGGGAACGACAGAGGATGAGAGGGTTGGATGGCATCACTGACTCAATGGACATGAGTTTGAGCAAACTCCGGGAGATGGTGATGGACAGGGAGGCCTGGTATGCTGCAGTCCATGGGGTCACAAAGAGTTGAGCATGAACGACGACTGAATGAACAACAAGTGGTGTGTCTGGCTTCTGCCCAGTGAATGAAACCTTCACTCTTCCCCTCCCCCTCAGCAACTATGACAACCATGGATGTCTCCAAACATTCTCAGTTTCTTCTGAGGACAGTCTTCTCCAACAACACAGTTCAAAAGCATCAATTCTTTGGCACTCAACCCTCTTTATGGTCCAACTCTCACATCCATACATGACTACTGGAAAAACCATACCTTTGACTAGACAGACCTTTGTTATCAAACTTGCCCCAGGTAGAAGACCACAGAGCTGTTCTCAGTCTGAAAGTGGTAGCATCATCTCACACCTCCAATACATATAAAAAACCTATATATAAATATACAAATACATACATAAAAGCCCCAAGGAAAACATGGTTTTAAGGCACACCAATGGAACATTCCCTACAGTTTTAACCTTCTAATGAAATCTAGTAGTCTGACATTCTCTTCAATCTCTCTTAGACACTAGAGACTTTTGGAGTTTTTGCTTGTGTGTTTTAGACATTTTCTTTTACATTCTTTCTGATTTGGGAAACAATATAACAGTGGCTAAGGCATGATAGACTTTATTGGAGACACTTGATTTTTTCATTCATAAATGTTTAGTTACTTAGTTCAGTCGCTCAGTCGTGTCTGACTCTTTGCGACTCCATGAATCGCAGCACACCAGGCTTCCCTGTCCATCACCATCTCCCAGAGTTCACTCAGACTCACGTCCATCAAGTCAGTGATGCCATCCAGCCATCTCATCCTCTGTCGTTCCCTTCTCCTCCTGCCCCCAATCCTTCCCAGCATCAAAGTCTTTTCCAATGAGTCAACTCTGCATGAGGTGACCAAAGTACTAGAGTTTCAGCTTTAGCATCATTCCTTCCAAATGTTTAATGGAGTACAATTGATTTACATTCTTGTGTTCATTTCAAGTGTACAGCAAAGTAAATCAGTTATATGTATACATGCATCCAGTCTTTTTTAGATTCTATTTCCATATAGGTCATTACAGAGTGTTGAGTAGAATTCCCTAAGGTAAGTTCTTATCACTTATCTATTTTGTATATATTTTATATATAGTAGTATATGTAGGTCAATTCCAACCTCCCAATTTATCCCTCCCACCTCCCTTTCCCCCTTGGTAGCCATAAGCTTGTTTTCTACATCTAGATTCTACTTCTGTTTTATGAATAGTTTCCTTTGTATCATTTTTCTTTAGATTCCACATGTAAGAGATATCATAAGATATTTGCCTTTCTCTATCTACCTTACTTCACTCAATATGACAAGCTCTAGGCCCATCCATTTCACTACAAATGGCATTATTTCATTCTTTTTTTATGACTGAGTAATATTCCATTGTATATATATTTAAACTTTAAAGTTAAAAGGAAAGTAATGTGAATCTAATCTTTGCAATTTAATGTCTGTAAGACCCTTAGCAAGCGATTTATTATCCTCAAGCCTCAGTTTTCTTAGTAACCATGGAAAGAATATTCACCTTTTAATATTATGTGAAGCCTTATATAATATGATGCTGATAAAACACTTTTCAGGATCTGGAAGCTAGGAACTGCTTAATAAATGGAAGTTATCATTTGCTGAAGTCATTAACATTCATCTCGATTGTTTAGATGTCTCCCCTACCCACCCCTGCCTTTTTCAAGTTGTCTTCTTTCCCGGTTATCACTCTTTCTCTTTTCACACATTCTCTTAAAACCAATCCAACTGTAAACTAAGAACATGCAAAATGTTGCTCTATCATTCACATTTCCCCTTGAAGTCTGGCCTCCACCTTTAAAAGTCTATAGAATGGCTCTACTTGCATGCCATGGGATTATATCCACAGCAGAATATTGAAAAGGAAATAAGCTCAGATGTATCAAGGATGGCTGAAAAGACTACTAAGGGAAAGGCAGAAGCATAAACTGTTTAAATGATGCAAATGAAGCTATGGCCCTCAGGAAAACAAAGCAGATGTCACATTCCTGGGGACAAGGTCAAGATTTAATACAATCAGAATGATTTTAGAGACATGTTAAACACTGCGGGAGGTCTAGATTAAGGAATTCAGAATAATCTGATGAGGAATCATCAACCCAACCAACCAACTAACATTCACTAATAAAGTCTCATTGAATCTAGACTTTTAAATCGCCTATAATACGATGTAGCAGGCAAAGTGCCGTCTGTATCCCATAGTAGAGAGACTTGTCAGGTAACCTAAGTTTAACTGGCATCATTTAAAGACAAGTTAAAGGATGGCAAATATTAGAAATTACTGAGATGGTCTACCTAGAGAAAAAAGTTTGTGACTATTTAAAGGAGATATGGCTATTGTAGCAAAAAGACTCTCATACATTCAAGTATTTAAACTGGTTTAATATAGTGTTATACATTGTTAACAGCAAAGAGCAGAAATGCCAAGAAGCTGTATCCTGCTGGCTTACAAAGGATACTGAACTGCGATGAGAGAGTTCAGCTGGAGTGAGCTGTTTAAGGTTCTTTCCCAGCCATCAGAGTTTAAGTAGAGACTGGCAAAGTCTTTATAGCAAGTATCTTCTTTTTAATTTTTTTTATTGATGTACAGTTGATTTACAATGCTGTGTCAATCTCTGCTGTACAGCAAAGTGACTCAGGTATACACATACTGAGGTTATTTTTTGTATTCTTTTCCATTGTGGTTTATCACAGGATATCGCATCAGTTCCCAGGGCTATGCAGCAGGAGCTTGTTTGTCCATCCTGTATATAACAGTCTGCATCTGCTAATCCCAACCCAGTCCTTCCCTCCTGCACCCCCCTCCCCGTTGGCAACCCCAGGTCTGTTCTCAATGTCCGTGAGTCTCTCTTCTGCTTGAGAAACGGGTAGTGGGGTCATGGTTAGTAGAGGAAGCTTCTGAGTTGGTTAAAATTTCCCTGAAACCTGGACTCTGCTACTTACTAGTCATGTGGTATTGATTAAAGTGCTTCCCCTAGCTCAGCCCCAGTTTCCTAAACTGTAATAAGAGACTATGATACCTACTGCTTTGGGAGGGTTGAGGACATGATTAAATTAGTTCATGTTCATAAAGCATTGAGCATGGTATGTGGAATGAAGCAGATGCTCTGTTGTTGATACTGGTTAATTTAATTATATTAGAGGGGGATCTTGCATAGGGCAGGGCTGGGAAAATAGATGGAATTCAAATTGTAGTGAGCTTTGTACCCTCTGCTGCTGCTGCTAAGTCACTTCAGTCATGTCCGACTCTGTGCGACCCCATAGACAGCAGCCCACCAGGTTCCCCCATCCCTGGGATTCTCCAGGCAAGAACACTGGAGTGGGTTGCCATTTCCTTCTCCAATGCATGAACGTGAAAAGTGAAAGGGAAGTCGCTCAGTCATGTCCAACTCTTCACGACCCCATGGACTGCAGCCTACCAGGCTTCTCTGTCCATGGGATTTTCCAGGCAAGAGTACTGGAGTGGGGTGCCATCGCCTTCTCCATTTGTACCCTCTAGGTACCTTTAAAGCATAACCAAGGAGTTGAAAGACCAGGACTCCAAGTGGCACGGCTAGAAGGAAGCATTTTATTTTTTCCCCATTTGCTCATTCAGACGTATACTAGATGCTAGTTCTTCTCTAGATGTAATACTGAGTTGGCTTCATAGCTTGCCTGGTTGCTCTCCAATAATAAAAATACCCCCTGGACACCCTCTGCTGCTGCTGCTACTAAGTCTCATCAGCTGTGTCTGACTGTGTGCGACCCCATAGATGGCAGCCCACCAGGCTCCCCTGTCCCTGGGATTCTCCAGGCAAGAACACTGGAGTATGTTGCCATTTCCTTCTCCAATGCATGAAAGTGAAAAGTGAAAGTGACTGGCTCTTATCCGTTTTCTATTTTATATATAGCAGTATGTATATATCAATATGTACACACTACAATTCCAGTCTCCCAAATTATTCCTGAATGAGTGTTGAGACCCCAATAAAGAGTCTCACTGAGGCTGTGCTGTGAGTCAGCCAGTCACTGAGCCAGTCGCTCAGTCACGTCCGACTCTTAGCGACCCCACGGACTGCAGCCTACTAGGCTCCTCTGTCCGTGGGATTTTCCAGGCAAGAGTACTAGATTGGGGTGCCAGTACCTTCTCCAGTGGACACCCTCAGTTCAGTGATTCATATGTTCAGGTCTATGGAATTATCACAATTTTCACTTCCTTTGTAATTTGCTTCCTCCTTCCCCAGGTCAGGTCGACATCAGGTAGGGTGCTCATATTGCCATTCTGCCTTCCTTCTCCCCCCACCCCGCCCCACCTTGTGAGGCTGCCTCTGGTTCCTCCAGGGCTGAAATGGAAGAGTAAGGAGAGACAGAGGCCAGGAAAAGTCTTTCTTCACCGATGCTGATGGACTCTGATATGAGTTTCCTCTGGGCATCATGGTGGGTAAATACAGAGACTAGGTTCAGTGGATATTCAAAGTTGATCCTTCTTATAGTGTATTTGTGAGTTCTTTATAGATAGTCCACCATTGCTTCTGGATATTTCTTGTTCAGTTCTGTGCAATGGGGGCATCTATAGCTTTCCCTTTGACCTCTGATAGCTTCAGTGAGGGTCTTCCCTGGTAGCTCACCTGGTAAAGAATCTGCCTGCAATGCAGGAGAGCCCAGTTCAATACCTGGATTGGGATGATCCCCTGGAGAAGGGATAGGCCACCCTCTCTAGTATTCGTGGGCTTCCCTGGTGGCTCAGATGGTAAAGAATCTGCCTGTAATGCAGGAGACTTGGGTTTGATACCTGGGTGGAGAAAATCCCTGGAGGAGGGCAAGGCAACCCACTCCAGCATTCTTGCCTGGAGAATCCCAATGGACAGAAGTGCCTAGTGGGCTACAGTCCATGAGGTCACAAAGAGTCAGACATGACTGAATGACTAAGCACAGCGCAGCCTCAGTGAGACTCTTTACTGGGGTCTCAACACCCGTTCAGGAATAATTTGGGAGACTGGAATTGTAGTGTGTATATATTGATATATACATACTGCTATATATAAAATAGGAAACGGATAAGAGCCAGCTGTATAACACGGGGAACTCTGCTTAAGACTGTAATGACCTATATGGAAAAACCTAAAGAAGAATGGATATATGCATATGCATGACTGATTCACTTTGCCATACACCTGAAACTTTTGCAACATTGTAAATCAATGATGCTGTAATAATATTTTTTTAAAGAAGTTCTTTTTGGAAAAATCATTTTTTGGATGACTGCCAGGGCCTTCCTTTC
Source organism: Cephalophus harveyi (assembly GCA_006410635.1). NCBI lineage: Eukaryota > Metazoa > Chordata > Mammalia > Artiodactyla > Bovidae > Cephalophus > Cephalophus harveyi. The sequence goes on from SJYT01060499.1 coordinate 110,803, forward strand.
TGGTGAGCCATCTGGTCCTTCAGAAGCAAATCTTCTTTGCTTTGGTGAACTCCAGGAGAGCAGATCATTCCCAACAAAATTGCCTGCCTTCATCTATCACCAGAACAGATACCAGACACAGTTTTCTCCATTAGTTTGTAATGGGCATGAGTCCATTATCAGCCACAGTGTCCACAGATCGGTCTCCTTCAAATGTTGATCTGAGGTGAGCCTGAAGTGAGTTAAAATGAGATTTTGGCCTTCCCCCATGAGCAAGAAGCTACATATCTAATAACCTTTTCCAATGAAAATGCTTCTCACCATTTAAATCTTCACTTAACCCACTTTTATGCTTTTATATTGGGCTAGTGGTCACATAGCCTTTGACCTCATCCTTTACGAATACTGCTTGTGTCATCTAATATCAGACTGGCATATAGAAGTTGCTAGCACTATATATTCTGAAACTAACTTACAAAAGGTCCCATTTAAGAAACCTTATTTTTTATTATTGATTCATTTGACTGCTCCAGGTCTTAGTTGTGGTACATGGATCTTCAGTCTTCATTGTGGCACGCAGAATCTTTAACTGTGGCATGCAAACTGCTAGTTGTGATATGTGAGATCTAGTTCTGTGACCACAGATTGAAGCAAGGCCCTCTGCAATGGGAGCACAGAATATAAGCCACCAGGGAAGTTTCCAAAAGGTGCCATTTTAACCTCTCAGTACAGAGAGTGCGAAGAGGTCTTTCCAACCCGTGAACCCATTATCAGAGCAATGAGAGTGTCTCAGGATCTTGGATCATCAGCTTTTATTTCTTTGTATCTGCAGATGTAATCTCTTCTAAAACTTTTTTTTTTTCCTCTCTCAAACGCATAACATATCAAAAGGATAACCATACACAGCAGGACCTCAAGCCAGTGTGTGTTGCCAAAGTGTCCCTTGACACTGACAATGGGTTTTATGGTTAGAATACCTACTGTTCCTTTCTCCAGAGCTTAGGAAAAGCGTCTGTCTACAATGCGGGAGACCTGGGTTAGATCCCTGGGTCGGAAAGATCCCCTGGAGAAGGAAATGGCAATCCACTATAGAGTATAGCAAAGAGCAGAGGGACTTTAAAGTTAGGGAAACCATAGAGAACAAACTATAGGGGGAAGGATAGGGGAGGGGTAGGTTGGGCATTTGGGACTGACATATACACACCACTATATTTGAAATAGATAACCAACAAGGATCTACTGTATAGCACAGGGGATTCTACTCAATATTCTGTAATAATCCAAATGGGAAAAGAATTTGAAAAAGGATACATGTATGTATGTAACTGTATCAATAGATAAATGTGTATGTATAACTGTATCACTTTGCTGTATACCTGAAACCAACACACATCATAAGTCAGCTATACTCCAATATAAAATAGGATAATTTAGGAAAACCAAACATTAAATTCCAGTTTTATCTCTTCCTTGCTGGCTGACTTGGGAAATACGGTTTAAAGTCCATTCATACATTCATTATTCATTCACCTATTCTGTTCACAAACATTTATTAAATTCTACTATATGCCAAGCACACTGCCCATTTTGAAGGATGTTGAATCAAAATAAGAAAGCATACAATCCAGATTTTTCAGAGACCATGCACTCATCAGGGTAAGAGATATTGGAGTCTGGAGTCCGGTGATAGAACTCTGGCAAGAGAAATATAGTTCTCTTTAGTTACAGATTTCAGAAGACAGAAGCAGATTCCATCAAACGTGAGTCCTGAAGACTTTTGTGATAACCTTTGAAAATATTAAAAAAAGAAACTATCGTATTTTGAATGCAAATGGTATAATAGTATCAGATATAATAAAAGGTCTATAAAATACAAGAGTTGGTAAGCTCTGCAGAACTCACAGTTGGAACATTTTTTTTCCTACACCACTTTCCATTACTGCTAATTATGGCTTATTATTTTATTGAGTCAGGCTAATGCACAGAGTTAGACTGTGAAGAAAGCTGAGAACGGAAGAACTGATGCTTTTGAACTGTGGTGTTGGAGAAGACTCTTGAGAGTCCCTTGGACTGCAAGGAGATCCAACCAGTCCATTCTGAAGGAGATCAGCCCTGGGATTTCTTTGGAAGGCATGATGCTGAAGCTGAAACTCCAGTACTTTGGCCACCTCATGCAAAGAGTTGACTCATTGGAAAAGGCGCTGATGCTGGGAGGGATTGGGGGCAGGAGGAGAAGGGGATGACAGAGGATGAGATGGCTGGATGGCATCACTGACTCGATGGACGTGAATCTGAGTGAACTCTGGGAGTTGGTGATGGACAGGAAGGCCTGGCATGCTGTGATTCATGGGGTTGCAAAGAGTCGGACATGACTGAGTGACTGAACTGAACTGAACTGAATGCACAGTACGTGTTTCCCAATTTCAAATCATATCTCTAATCTTTATTCCTTTTCTTTCTTCATGTCCATAGATTTTTACTTCAATCTAACTCTAATTTACATTATACTGTTTCATTAGCATGTATTTTTTGATTAAGAAAAAAGGAGTCATAGATAAATGCACTTTTAAAGAGTCGACCCCTATGCCACATCTCAGTGAAATCCCATCCAATGTAGGCCATTTAAAATATAAAGGATTACATTCCATTTTCTTGAATTCAACAGGAAGTAGAGCTCAACCCAAAACTAAAGGAATTACTGAACCTTAAATAAAAATTTTCCTATAAAAAAACTTCCCACTTAACTGAATCATTTTGCTGGACACCTGAGACTAACACAACTGTAACTAACACAACTAACTAACTGTAACTAACACAACCTGAGACTAACATAGCTGTAAATCGGCTATGAGTGAGTGAGTGAAAGTCACTCAGTTGTGTCTGACTCTTTGTGTCCCCATGGACTATACAGTCCATGGAATTCCCCAGGCCAGAATACTGGAGTGGGTAGTCTTCCCTTCTCCAGTGGATCTTCCCAAGCCAGGGATTGAATCCAGGTTTCCTGCATTGCAGGCAGATTCTTTACCAACTGAGCCACAGATGAAGCCCAAGAATACTGGAGTGGGTAGCCTATCCCTTCTCCAGCATATCTTCCCCACCCAGGAATCGAACTGGGGTCTCCTGCATTGCAGGTAGATTCTTTACCAACTGAGCTATCAGGGAAGCCAAAAAATCAACTATACTCCAATATGAAATGAAAATTAAATTAATAATTAAGAAAAATAGATCCTACTTAGTAAAACTTCCTCTAAAGTTAAAGGGGGAAAATTTTATTTAAAACATTATAATTGGAGACATTTTTACAAATTACATGCTGCCACCCTAAATGCTATTTTTGAATCCTTGCTTTCTCCAATTCCTAATTTTAAACATTATTTATCATTGGCAAATTTTATAATATTTTTCTACTAGGTAACAAGAACACGTAGTCATTAATATTGGTTATATATCTAAATGGATGTAAAGTTCATCATCAAATCTCTTTCACTATGACTTCTCTAAGTTTTTAAATGTCATCTTTCCATTGAGTGCCTTTCTTTGTCTCGTGTCTGTTCTTTAATTCCAAGGCTGATTTATGCATGTTGTACATGGAATTTCTGCATATTTGAGGATGCAGAGCTAGTAACCTAATACTCCAACGACAAACTACAGCTGGATATAAAATTAATGAGTCCAGTTTAATTCAACTCACATGGACTCTGATCTGGGCACCAGATGGAGTATATACAGATAAGTCACAGACCCTGGTCTCAAAAACTAGTTTAAAAGTAAAGAAAGATACATGAAAACAGGTATCTGATGAGTTACAAGTACTCCTTGAGCTATAAAAATGACCAAGAACTTTGAGAGCATGGAAGAGAATGAGATGTTTCTGAAGTGTGGGATGGAGGAAGTCGGAAAATCCTTTGCAGGGGGAGAAACGAGGTGAAGTTCTCTGTTAGAGACATGGATCAGGGGACCATCCTACATGAGGCCACAGAGGTATCTGGTGACTCAGTCAGTAAGGGGGCTTCCTGACCCTGGCCCTTTATCAACCTGATGCGTTTTAGAGACTTTGGTTTGGGTTGGGAAGAGAACTTGGCCTCTCATGGATGACTGATGTGAAATGAAGCTGTCAGAGCGTTTAAGAGCACAGGCACTGGAGTCAAAGATCTAGGTTCAAACCTGGACTTCATTGCTTTACTTACTAGTTGTGCCTTTTGGGGTGAGTTACCTTACATCTATGGATCTCACTTTCATCATTTGCAAAATAGTGGAATTAGATACCAATTTCCTAGAGTTGGCCCAACATTACAGGCACAGTAGTATTCCAGAAGCAGATATGCAGTGAATGATGTATGTGTGTGTGTGTGTATGAAAGGGGGCGAGAGTGAGTTTGTGCATATGAGTTGGCATTTATTGAGTGCTTACTCTTTATGGTAGAAACTGTGCTAATTATTATGTGAGCACGATCATGTGAAATGAAGTCCATTTTACAGATGGGAAAAAAAAACTTTAAGGAGGTCAAATACTTTGTCTTAGCTCATAAGGCTAGAAAATGGCAGAGCCAGTTTGCTTGATGCAAATGCCTGTAAGTATTAATTGTCCTTTTAATACCCAGTCCAGTGCAAGCTGCCTGTCTTGGCTACCCTCTGGGGCTAAGCTTCTAGTTAACATGCCACCCAGTCAGAATTAGAGACCCTTTGAAGCATGAAGTCCCCAAAATAGCAGGTTGCGTCTCTTGGAGGAGAAAGGGCCACACCCGAAGCTGGCTCCAAAGCCTTGGAGGGAGGAAAAAGAAGGGAGGAGAAGTGACTTTACCCAAAAAGGTGACACATGTTTTCCAGGAGATGCCTCTGGAGACGGGATGGAGATTCTGAGTGCAGTGGTTTTAAACGTTTCATTCAATCTTTCATTCTTGCTTCAGGCCTGGGCAAGGCTGCATTGTCGAGTCCAAAGCAAAAATGGAAAAAAATAAAGAAAAGGCTTTGCACTAGAGATCCAAATAAATCATTGCACTGTGCCTGTTTCACATGGTGCTGCCTGCGTAAATGAGCAAACCAGATTCTACAGCCTTGGTTCTCTGAGAATCGAAGGGCCGGATCCTGAATAGGGAAGCTGTAGTGAGAGAGAAAGAGGTTTGGGAAAATATGGGCTTTAGCTTTGAGAAGATGGGATTGACTTCGCATAATGGATTTGCCGAATTGCACTGCTTGATTGCCCACTGTTTGAATGGTACCGTGTGCTCTGCCTGGGGCTGGGCCCTGGAGGGGTCCTACAGGAGTGGGATAGACCCAGGTTTTAAGCGGTATAATATGTCCAACATACAAAACTAGCACAGAGAAGGGCATGATGAAAACTAACTCCAGGTCGGTTTTCTCCCCTTGAAGATCTTATTGTAAACATTGGGGGAAATCAGTCTTTTCAAAATGATTCCTTTCACTGAAGGAGGCTGAGTGAATATAAAGATTCATAGCAAGATGATGTGAGCCAGGGCACCTGTTTCTTAAGAACCACATTGGCAAGCTCAAGTTTCCATCTGCCCTTTGCTGATCGCAGGTCTGCCTACCATCTGTCCCTCGCATACTCACTCTGACTTTTCTCCAGCTGGAAGCAGAGCAGTGCGGTTTATAAGGGCATCGATGTTTCTTTCCAATATGCGTTTCCCTCACCATCTATGATATTGTCCAGCCCATATTCTGTCACATTCAAAAAATATTAGAAAGAAGTAAGCAAAATCATGTTCTTAATTCAAAGTCTGTTGTGCATTCAAAGAAGAGATTTTGGTTTAAAGATTAGAAAAATCCTTCCTTTAAATCTGAAAATAACAACAAAAATAGAATGGAAGACTGAAGAGACAGAAAATCTACTCTTTCTTCAGTGAAAGTAGGAATAGCTATGGCCCCAAACCCCACACTGTGATGTATTCCTATCTGTGAAATCTGGTCTGTGGCAAAGGTATGGCTGCCTAGAATATGTGTGACTTCCTAAACCTGGAACTGGGTGCAGATTTTCCTAGACGTGTCAAAATCCTGAAAAGTATATTTGAGCAGGATACAGTTTCTATTAAATTGTTTTTATTGAATAATTTTCTTTAATTTTATACAATATTTTCTTATGTAATTTTTTTACAACCTTGTCCTTGACTATGCTTACATCTAAGTTTATTTAACTTTGGGAAATTTTAATGTCACTTTAATCTCAGTGACACTTCACATTTTTCTTTAGTTATTTCTTGAGCTCTTTCCCCCTTTGATGATGATTTAATTTTTACTAAAATTTTTGCTTTTCAGTTTATAGTTCATTTTTTTATGTAAGAAAGTTATTAAGATAACAAAGTCCCTTGAAATTATTCAGAACTGAAAAGCTATTTGCTTGAACTCTTTCCCTAGAGATATATGTCCCTTTCTTCCACCCATGTCTTTGACTATTATATAAATGCATAGGTTTTTATGCTTATTTCTTTCTGATAATTTTCTGAATGTGACAAAGTATTAGCTGGACAATTACTGTGCATGGTGAGGGATGCAGAAGTAAAAACTGGAAGGAGTGACAGAAGTTTTATTTTGCTAATTTTCCAGAACCCTTCACCAAATTTAACATTTCCATTGCGGGAGGACAGGTGCCCGTTCCTGTTCCTTCTGTTTTAGGTATTTGGGAGATCAGAGAGGTTCCCATTTAAACTCTGTACATCATAGATCTTCTGCTTTGTGAGCTGGTGACCTTCCTAGTCACTCCTCCCTTCAGTTCCTCTCTCAGAGATGGAATGGCAAGACCAGGTGGGGAAGGAAGGTGGGCTAAACCGTAAACAACTCCAAGTGCCAGTGCACAGAGCCTGCCTCTGGGCAAGAGCTTTCCCACAGCATTGCGTCTCTTCTTCCTGGGCTGCCCACAATCTCAAATTCTCCTGCTTAACCAGAAAATCACTTTTCTGGATTTGAGAAAATCCATAGTGGAGAAAACAATTTCTTCACTGAAGAAAGAGTAGATTTTCTGTCTTCTTCAGTCTTCCATTCTAATTTTGTTGTTATTTTCAGATTTAAAGGAAGGATTTTCTAATCTTTAAACCAAAATCTCTTTTTTGAAAGCACAACAGACTTTGTATTAAGAACACTTTTCAAATCCAGAAAATCCATAGTCAAGGACAAGGTTGTAAAAAAATTACATAAGAAAATATTGTATAAAATTAAAGAAAATGATTTAATAAAAACAATTTAATAGAAACTGTATCCTGCTCAAATATACTTTTCAGGATTTTGACACGTCTAGGAAAATCTGCACCCAGTTCCAGGTTTAGGAAGTCACACATATTCTAGGCAGCCATACCTTTGCCACAGACCAGATTTCACAGATAGGAATACATCACAGTGTGGGGTTTGGGGCCATAGCTATTCCTACTTTCACTGAAGAAAGAGTAGATTTTCTGTCTCTTCAGTCTTCCATTCTATTTTTGTTGTTATTTTCAGATTTAAAGGAAGGATTTTTCTAATCTTTAAACCAAAATCTCTTCTTTGAATGCACAACAGACTTTGAATTAAGAACATGATTTTGCTTACTTCTTTCTAATATTTTTTGAATGTGACAGAATATGGGCTGGACAATATCATAGATGGTGAGGGAAACGCATATTGGAAAGAAACATCGATGCCCTTATAAACCGCACTGCTCTGCTTCCAGCTGGAGAAAAGTCAGAGTGAGTATGCGAGGGACAGATGGTAGGCAGACCTGCGATCAGCAAAGGGCAGATGGAAACTTGAGCTTGCCAATGTGGTTCTTAAGAAACAGGTGCCCTGGCTCACATCATCTTGCTATGAATCTTTATATTCACTCAGCCTCCTTCAGTGAAAGGAATCATTTTGAAAAGACTGATTTCCCCCAATGTTTACAATAAGATCTTCAAGGGGAGAAAACCGACCTGGAGTTAGTTTTCATCATGCCCTTCTCTGTGCTAGTTTTGTATGTTGGACATATTATACCGCTTAAAACCTGGGTCTATCCCACTCCTGTAGGACCCCTCCAGGGCCCAGCCCCAGGCAGAGCACACGGTACCATTCAAACAGTGGGCAATCAAGCAGTGCAATTCAGCAAATCCATTATGCGAAGTCAATCCCATCTTCTCAAAGCTAAAGCCCATATTTTCCCAAACCTCTTTCTCTCTCACTACAGCTTCCCTATTCAGGATCCGGCCCTTCGATTCTCAGAGAACCAAGGCTGTAGAATCTGGTTTGCTCATTTACGCAGGCAGCACCATGTGAAACAGGCACAGTGCAATGATTTATTTGGATCTCTAGTGCAAAGCCTTTTCTTTATTTTTTTCCATTTTTGCTTTGGACTCGACAATGCAGCCTTGCCCAGGCCTGAAGCAAGAATGAAAGATTGAATGAAACGTTTAAAACCACTGCACTCAGAATCTCCATCCCGTCTCCAGAGGCATCTCCTGGAAAACATGTGTCACCTTTTTGGGTAAAGTCACTTCTCCTCCCTTCTTTTTCCTCCCTCCAAGGCTTTGGAGCCAGCTTCGGGTGTGGCCCTTTCTCCTCCAAGAGACGCAACCTGCTATTTTGGGGACTTCATGCTTCAAAGGGTCTCTAATTCTGACTGGGTGGCATGTTAACTAGAAGCTTAGCCCCAGAGGGTAGCCAAGACAGGCAGCTTGCACTGGACTGGGTATTAAAAGGACAATTAATACTTACAGGCATTTGCATCAAGCAAACTGGCTCTGCCATTTTCTAGCCTTATGAGCTAAGACAAAGTATTTGACCTCCTTAAAGTTTTTTTTTTCCCATCTGTAAAATGGACTTCATTTCACATGATCGTGCTCACATAATAATTAGCACAGTTTCTACCATAAAGAGTAAGCACTCAATAAATGCCAACTCATATGCACAAACTCACTCTCGCCCCCTTTCATACACACACACACACATACATCATTCACTGCATATCTGCTTCTGGAATACTACTGTGCCTGTAATGTTGGGCCAACTCTAGGAAATTGGTATCTAATTCCACTATTTTGCAAATGATGAAAGTGAGATCCATAGATGTGAGGTAACTCACCCCAAAAGGCACAACTAGTAAGTAAAGCAATGAAGTCCAGGTTTGAACCTAGATCTTTGACTCCAGTGCCTGTGCTCTTAAACGCTCTGACAGCTTCATTTCACATCAGTCATCCATGAGAGGCCAAGTTCTCTTCCCAACCCAAACCAAAGTCTCTAAAACGCATCAGGTTGATAAAGGGCCAGGGTCAGGAAGCCCCCTTACTGACTGAGTCACCAGATACCTCTGTGGCCTCATGTAGGATGGTCCCCTGATCCATGTCTCTAACAGAGAACTTCACCTCGTTTCTCCCCCTGCAAAGGATTTTCCGACTTCCTCCATCCCACACTTCAGAAACATCTCATTCTCTTCCATGCTCTCAAAGTTCTTGGTCATTTTTATAGCTCAAGGAGTACTTGTAACTCATCAGATACCTGTTTTCATGTATCTTTCTTTACTTTTAAACTAGTTTTTGAGACCAGGGTCTGTGACTTATCTGTATATACTCCATCTGGTGCCCAGATCAGAGTCCATGTGAGTTGAATGAAAGATCATACGAACAGCTCTTCCTTAGCAAAAAGCAATCCTAAGGCAGATGCTGGACCAAACACTTCTTGTATATTCTTTGATTTAATTCTTACAATCACCGCATAGGGTAGGTGCTACTATCCTCACCTTATAGAGGATAAAACTAAGCCTCAAGGTAATAAAGTAATTTACCATGATCATGCTTAGTGGTGCGTGGGACATGCATGCTTAGTCACTCAATCGTGTCTGACTCTCTGTGACCCCGTGGACTGTAGCCTGCCAGGCTCCTCTGTCCATGGGATTTTTTTCAATCAAGAATACTGGAGTGGGTTGCCACTTCCTCCTCCAGGGGATCTTCCTGACCCAAGAATCAAACCAGTGTCTCCTGTGTCTCCTGCAATGCAGATTCTTTCCCCACTGAGCCACAGGGGAAGCCCAGTGAGTGGGGAAGTACACCGAATTATGGCCCTTTTCCAAAGACATGTGCTTTGCCCTGCTCAACTTAGCAGTAGCAGCATCATGGATGAATGAAAAAATTAGCTTTCTCTGTAACAGACCTTATCATTCCATTTCAAATACCATTCGCACACTTGCAAAGGTGCAACCACACCGAATGGCATCCCACTAGTGGTCTTTGCTTTTCTCTTAGGGTCACTGTGGCTTTGTGTGTGTGTGTTAGTCACTCAGTCGTGTCCGACTCTTTGCAACCCCACAGACTGTAGCCCACCAGGCTCCTCTGTCCATGGAATTCTCCAGGCAAGAATACTGGAGTGGATTGCCATTCCCTTCTCCAGAGGAACTTCCCAACCCAGGGATTGAACCCTGGTCTCCTGCCTCACAGGCAGACTCTTTACCATTTGAGCTACAGGGAAGTCTAATGTGGCTTTACTTTTATTTTTTTATTAAATTTATTTGAGGAATAGTTGATCTACAGTGCTGGGCTAGTTCCTGGTGTATAGCAAAGTAATTCAGTTATGTGTACATATATATATATTCTTTTTCATATTATTTTCTCTTATTAATTTATATTTTTTAACACATTTTCCTTCTCTTCTAATTTATGGGAGCAGCACTATAAACCATGTCAGCTGTTTTCTTTACTCAAAACTGAGGGCAAAGAATGAAGCCTGTGACGAGGCTCCAGGAGGAGAAAATGCCAGCAAAGGGGAGAGGGCTGGAAGGAAGGCAAAAGGCCATGGAAGGACTGAAAACAAGGGCAGCTCCGGCATCCTCCCCCACAGTGAGTGGGCCGCCCAGGAGCTGACTGTCGGCAGGGAGTGAGCAGGGCTAGGACTCTCCCCAGTCTGTCTCTGAGATCATTCCTCAAATGCCCTGCCACCCAGGCTCACCAGGAATTAGCCCAGAAGCCAGTGGCCTGCCCTGGCTCTGTGTCTTCTGGCCTCAGACGCCGAGCCAACCCCAGAGCGGACACAGTGGTCCTCTCCACGGGGCTCCTTTCTCACTGAGTATGTGTCCACGCTGCCTACTGGTCCATTTATCTCTCCCCGCATAATCAGATCCATCTCTGCAGGCAGAGTACACAGCTCAGAGCCTGACACAGAGCTTGGCGAACACTTACCCACCTCAGCAGCATTAAGGTGCGCAGAGTAAACACAGGCTGCAGACGGAAATGCCCAGGGGTGTGAACACTGATTCTGCTACTTTGCCTTGGTGACACCTTAGGCAGTTATACCATCTCCCAAGTCTCCTTTGCCCCATTTGCAAATGGAGATATGAATTCTTCTGATTCAGCACTGCTGAGTAAATCACACTGTAACCCAGCAGGACCCTATGGGGCCTTTCCTGCATATCTCCTGCTTTAACTCCTCTCTGAAGTACCTAGATAACAGTATTTGATGCAAATTGCCTTCGTTGTTTTGCAAATATGAACCCGATCTTCTCCCCCAGCCCCCCCACCAAATGCTAACTACTTGATAACCATGAGGTCACAGCCACAGGCCTCTTGGAGCCCAAGGACTGATAAAGCTAACCCCTGTGACACACCCTGTTCCCTCATCGTCAGCCAGTCAGAAAACCATGCAGGATCTGATCAGGTATCTTGTGACCCCCACCTTGACCTGACTTTTAAAGGTGCTTTGTTGAAATCCTTGGGGAGCGGCAGGCTTTTCAGGGTACGAACCACCTTGTCACCTTGCTACTGCTGCTGCTAAGTCGCTTCAGTCGTGTCCAACTCTGTGCGACCCCATAGACGGCAGCCCACCAGGCTCCCCCATCCCTGGGATTCTCCAGGCAAGAACACTGGAGTGGGTTGCCATTTCCTTCTTTAGGGGGTCTTCCCGACCCAGGGATCAAACCTGCATCTCCTGGATTGGCAGGAGGATTACTTACAACTGAGCCAGTATAGTAAGCATGCTGCTGCTGCTGCTGCTGCTAAGTCACTTCAGTCGTGTTCATAACCCCTGTGACACACCCTGTTCCCTCATCGTCAGCCAGTCAGAAAACCATGCAGGATCTGATCAGGTATCTTGTGACCCCCACCTTGACCTGACTTTTAAAGGTGCTTTGTTGAAATCCTTGGGGAGCGGCAGGCTTTTCAGGGTACGAACCACCTTGTCACCTTGCTACTGCTGCTGCTAAGTCGCTTCAGTCGTGTCCAACTCTGTGCGACCCCATAGACGGCAGCCCACCAGGCTCCCCCATCCCTGGGATTCTCCAGGCAAGAACACTGGAGTGGGTTGCCATTTCCTTCTTTAGGGGGTCTTCCTGACCCAGGGATCAAACCTGCATCTCCTGGATTGGCAGGAGGATTACTTACAACTGGGCCAGTATAGTAAGCATGCTGCTGCTGCTGCTGCTGCTAAGTCACTTCAGTCGTGTTCGACTCTGTGCAGCCCCATAGACGGCAGCCCACCAGGCTCCTCTGTCCCTGGGATTTTCCAGGCAAGGACACTGGAGTGGGCTGCCATTGCTGTCTCCTTGCGTGGCCCTGCAATAAAACCTTTCTCTGCTCCAAACTCCAAAGGTTCAGTTGGCCTTACTATTTGCCAGGCGCACAAACTTTCATTAAAGGCATGAGATACTTCTAGTAAAAGCTGTTTATAAACTGTAAAGTGCTGATCAATATGCAATTCTCGCTGTCATTAAGTCTTCTAATATTTCATTTTAGAGGTGTTATTCTTAGATCTTTCTAACCAGAGACCCCCGTTTTACAGGGTTAGAGTACACAAGCCTCCCAAGGAGTTGAGGAAGCCTTCCCTCCATCATCATTATAATCTACCACCTCCATTCATGAGTCAGTCATTCAGGTATATTGCACATTCAGGAAACATTCATTTATTTCTCACTCTTGTCCAATTTGTGTGACCCAATAAGCAAAGGAGTCATGGTTTTTGCCTTGTGATGTTTATATTAATAGATTGATGGAAGAGTAGGGGCATTACACAGACAATCATTTACACATTTGTTGAGGTTGTGGCAATGCTGAAAAAGTTGAAGGGACAGGAAATCAGGGAAGTGTATAGCAGAGAAAGAACTGTGTGCTTTCGCATGGGTGAGTGTGTGTCCATGTTACCGGAGTAGAGTTGGAGGCAATGTTTAAAACCAGTGAAGACTTTCCCAAGGACTTGTCAATGAGACAGCCCAGAGAATGAAGACAGAATGAGCTAAGAGTCTATGTGTGTGTATGTGGTAAGTATGGAAAAGCATGGACATGGGGAGAGAGGTGAATGTATTAAGAGTTACACAAAGTCTTAGAATCAGAGGGATCAGATATGCAGGAAAAAGACCACTAGATGGGAAAGCTCTTGGCAGTTTGAAAGCTGTCTGGGGGGCAGAAAGGAAAAGACACTTTTTGTGAAGTCTGAAATCTGTCTCACTTTTTCCTCCTGGCTTGGCTGGATTTCCCCAGTGCCACAAAAGAAAGAAGGGAGGGAGAGGAAAGGGAGACAGACAAGGAGAAGAGAGATTTCGGGGAGAGGAGCTGGGAGGGGAGGAGAGGGAGGGTTAAGCAATCTTCGGCAACTCAGTAGCTTGATTCCACAGGGAATTTGCTGCCATTTGCTGCCTGGTTCCTTGTCCCATCAGTGGTCCTGCCTCACTCCATCATTTGAGCTAAAAATGTGAGAATGATCCTGATTTTCTCGTTCCCTTTACCTTCAGCATCCAATTACCACTGCTTCTGCTCACTAAATATATCAACTCTCATGTTGCCTTCATCCTGTTCTCCCAGCCTTAGACCAGACCCTCTAACCTCAGCTGTTACCACAGCCTCTCCACTGACATCCCATCCATCATTCTCCCCAGAAACAACCTGTGACCAACGTTTCTAAAACTGACATCTGATTCTGTTCTCCTCTGCTTAAAATCCTTGAAGAGGAAGCTCTTGTCCTTAGGCAAAAGCTTACACTCTTTTTCTTGGCACCAGGACTGGCTACAGAATTTGTAGGGCCCCATGCAAAGTGAAAATGCAGAACTTGTTTAAAAATTATTAGGCATTTCAAGACAGCAAGAGCATAGCATTAAGCAAGGCACAAGACGTTTTTAAGTGCAGGGCGTTGGCAACCACACAGGCTGCGTGCCCAAGAGACAGGCCCTGCCTGGTACTAGTGGCCCCACGTGAACCAGCCCCTGGCACCTCTCCAGTGCTGCCCAGATTCTATATCCCTCCCCAGTAAACCTCACCTTTTATCATGTCCACCTTTTGGTTCACCTTTTTTTAACAGTCCTCTTACCAAACAGAAGTTTTAAATTTTTTATCGATGCTTTATTTTTTATTAATTGAAGCATAGTTAATGTGTAATGTTGTGTCAACCTGCACTGTACAGTAAAGTGACTCAGTTTCTTGCATACATGCATTATTTTTAATATTATTTTCCATTATGGTTTATCGCAGGAGATTGGCTACAGTTCCCTGTGTTGTACAGTAGGACTTTGTTGTGCAACCACTCTAAATGTAATAGTCTTTTTCTACCAACCCCAGATACTCAGTCCATGGCGCTCTCTCTCTCCATCCACTTTGGCAACCACAAGTCTGATCTCTATGTCTGTGAGTCTCTGTCTACTCTGTAGATAAGTTCACAGTTGCGTTTGTGTTGCTGCAAATAGCATTTTCCACCTTTTTTACGGCTGAGTAGTATTCCAGCGTATGTCTACCATATCTTCTTTATCCATTCATCTGTTACCGTGCCCCCTTTTTGCACATGCTGCTTCACTTGCATTCTTTTTCTCCTTCTAGATTAGCAACTTCTCATCCATCAAGATTCCTCCATTTCCTTCAGATCCTGCAGGATATATGGCCCAACTCTGGGTTCCCACAGCCACGACCTTCCCTTGCTAATAGCAGTCATTGAACATCATTGAAACTGTTTGTTTTATATTTTCTCAACCAGATCTTGAGTTCTCCAGTGGGAGGGGAAAAAACTTTTAACTCTAGACCATGAGTGCCTAGTGTTGTTAATTTCTGGTATCTGTTGAGTAACTTGATTAATACCCTGAGCTGAGGTACTAACTACTCATGTGGTCCATATTATTAAAGTGGAGGTAACTTAGCCCAAAATCACAGTTAGGAAGTGGCAGAGATACTACTCAAAAATAAGCCCTTTTGGTTTCAAAGCCCATACACTTAACCCATACATTTCACCCACTCTCAAAGTGCCAAAGTGAAAATGTTAGTTGCTCAGTCCTGTGAGTCTCTTTGTGACCCCATGGACTACAGCCTGCCAAGATCCTCTGTCTATGGGATACTGGGATTCAGGCAAGAATACTGGACTGGGTTGCCATTCCCTTCTCCAGGGGATCTTCCTGACCCAGGGATTGAACTCAGGTCTCCCGCATTGCAGGTAGATTCTTTACCATCTTAGCCACCACAGAAGCCTCAAAATGTCAAGCAAGCACACAAATACAGGACATGGCAGGCTGAGTAGTCGCCCTGCAAAAGATATCTTGGGCTTTCCAGGTGACTCGGTGGTAAAGAATCTGTCTGCCAATGCAGAGAGATGCAGGAGACTCAGGTTCTATCCCTGGGTGAAAAGATCCCTTGGAGGAGAAAATGGCAGCCAAATCCAGTCTTCCTGCCTGGAGAATCTCCTGGACAGAGGAGCCTGGTGGGCTATGGTCTGTACAGTCTCAAAGAGTCAGGCACAACTGAACACACACACATCACCACAAATGATATAATAATCCTGGGAGCCTGTAAATATTGCTTTGTATGGCAAAAGTAGGATATTGCAAATGTAATAAAGTTAAGGATTTTGAGAGGGACGAAGTACCCTGAATTATTTAGGTAGGCCCTAAATGCAATCATAAGGATCTTTATAAGAGAAAGATAGAAGGAAATCACACAGAGAAGAGGACAAGGCAATGTGACCACAGAGATATAGATTGAAGTGATGTGGCCACAAGCAAAGGTGTGCTGGTGGCTATCTGAAGCTGGAAGAGGCAAGGCTCCCCTTGGAACCTTCCCTGCTGACTTAGACTTTAGCCTAGTGATAAAATTTTTGACTTCTGGCTTCTAGAACTATAAGATCATAGATTTCTGTTGTATTAAGTCACCAAGTTAGCAGTAATGTGTTACAGCAGCTACAAAAAACTACTTTGAAGGATAAACAAAGTAACAATGAATATGTGAGTGGTGAATGTATGGAAGAATGAATTGTATGGTAGATAATTCTTATTTAACACACAGTCACACACATACACATGCACACAGAACTTCCAACTCCTAAGGTAAGCGTTGACCCGATTGTACACATGGAGGAATTGGGGCAAAGAGTTTAAATGGCTTTTATCAAATCACCAGCTAATGGGAAGAGGATCAGAAAGTAGACAATGGGCTTTCTGACCCCTAGTCCTTAGATTTGTCTACTACAACCCATTTTTCCTTTCTCAGTAAGGAAAACAAATCAGCTTAAGAGAGATACAACCCATAAGTAAATTCTCTACCTCGAACATTGAATCTCTGTTTCACTCCACACCTGTGTCCTACTGACACATAGCCCACAAATCCTCAGCCTTCATGGTTAGGTACCCCATGGGCAAAGATCACCTCTTCTCCATGACATTATTCCTGGGTCCCAGCATAGAATCTGGTACCTAGTGACACTTGGTGAATGTTAGAAGAAAACAAGAAATGAATCAAAGAAATCTGTACCAGACAATAAAATTATAATTTAATGTCTTTTTTTCCATGCCATTATGATTTGGATGCCTGAACCACTAAAATATTGGTAAAAATCATCTTG
Organism: Cephalophus harveyi; assembly: GCA_006410635.1. NCBI lineage: Eukaryota > Metazoa > Chordata > Mammalia > Artiodactyla > Bovidae > Cephalophus > Cephalophus harveyi. Next base: position 127,527 of record SJYT01060499.1, read on the forward strand.
AAATAAGTGGAAATAAGTGGAAAACTTAGCTTGTTTACAGTTATAGACACGTCCATCTACACAACCAACTGAGAATCCTTTGAAGGGGAACAACATGTCCTTGTGTCTCTGTATTTCTCATCTCATGGGAGGTATTCAATAAACCAATATTTACTATAACTAAAGATGAATAAAACTCCTTCCCCTACCCTGAGCAGGCAAAACTTTTATGCTTCTGGGATGCAAATTTGACTGTTCCCTTCCTAGGACTTGGTGGGACTGTTCCGATTGGAATATAAGTAGCGTTTGTATCGTTTTGGCCACTGTGTACTTCATCATTATACATAATTGAGAGCTAACTCTGGCATCCTTGGGGAGGAATTATGTATGGAAGATTCATGCTTTTGGGATGTGAGGTTCCCAGTTGAAAGGCCTCTGTTAATTTATAGGAGGTCATAAATCAGCAGGAAAAGAAACATTGGCTCACAGTCCATGGAAGGAAAAGACATTCTCCAGGACCAAATGAAAACCAGGCCACAAGCCTAAGGATGATTTAAGACCCTAGGCTCCATTATCTGTTCCTAGCTGATCTGGATTCCTAGGGACGTCTTTGCTTACACCAGGAGAAGGGAGGGTTTTGTATTGACCACTGACTGTGAATATAAAATGTTATTCAGCCAACTATACATTACAGATGTGCCGTTTCTGCTCAGAAGAGCGATGCCGTCCACTGCTCCATGCACCATGATCCTGCCAGTTCACTGCAGCCATCATGGTCCCTTGGGCCAAGATTAGTACCTGTAAAGGACAGCTCACATTGAGATATGGATTTAAAACTAGAATTCTTAGCTCTGGCCAAGGTGTTTAGAAGACTGTTCTTGTCGACTGAACGTAAGGGAGAAAACAGGTGGAAATAGTCAGTGCTTATTTGAGATGATGGTTACCAAGATATATATAGAAGTCAAAACTCATCTAACTGAATATTCGGAACTATGCATTTTATTGTATGTAAGATTAAAAGAAAAGGCCAATGCAATTTTTTCTGGAAGCAAGAAAATGGTTATTTACTTATAGGAAACCGATTGCCTAGAAATGTAACTATCTCTGTATGGTTTGTGACTTTTGATCAGGACAAGAAATATTTCCTGAACACCTGCTAGTGTAGGTCAAAATCTGTGTTAAATATTAAAGATAGGAACAAGGGTCTCCTGAGCCAGAGAAGGAGATAAGGCATGTGAATAGTCTGATATGTGCTATGATGGAAGAAACGCAGAGATGGGGCTGTGAGAACTGAGATGACCCATGCAACGGGCTTGGAAGTCAAGGGTAGTATTCCTGGCACTTGAAGGATAAGTAGACGTTTTCTAAGTCAAAAGCTGGGGAGGGTAATTGGAATAGGAAAGGGAACTTTTGCAAAGGAACAGACAGTAGTGTGAAATAACAGTTTTTGTTTGTTTTCTTTTATCATTATGAATAGTCATGGGGGAGAGGGTTGTTGGATCAAAATGTGTGAGGTTGGAGGGGGCAGTCAATGAGCCTGGAAATGTTAAGAAATAAATATTTTCCAGATGAGAGTTTGTCTCAGCTGAACTAAAGGAAAATGGACTACAGCCTGGATCCACATTTGGACAGACGTGGGAACAGAGACTACTATTTTGTCCTATTTTACGCACTGAGATGGCAGATTAAGAGAAGAAGATATTGAAGACAGCATTGAATTGGGGCAAATGAGCTAGATGGAAACTAGGAGATGTGTGAAACCTGCTGTGTGACTTTGGGCAGATCTTGCCCTCTCTGAACCTATGTCCTCACCAATCAGCTGGAGATAATAATAGCTACTTCACAAAATTAGGGTGAGATGCAGATATATATATATATATATATATATATATATTGAGTAAAGCACTTTGGAGACTGTAAAGAGATTGGGGGGGTATAAATTTGCTTATAAATTGATGAGAGTTGCAGGAAGAAATTGAATGTATAAAAAGGAGGTGATCTGCATGATGTTCTTTCTGACCTTTCATCTCTTTAGACTCTTATTTATTTGCTCTTGGTGGCACTGGGCCTTTGTTGCTGTGAGGTCTTTCCCTAGTCTCAGTGAGCAGGGACAACTCTTTGTTGCGGTACCCGGGCTTCCCATTGCAGTGGCTTCTCTCGCTGTGGGGCGTGGACTCCAGAGGCTGTGGGCTTCGGGAGTTGTGGCCCATAGGCCCAGTCATTGTGGCTTACACGTCCTAGAACACGTGGGCTGCAGTAGTTGTGGTCCATGGGCTTAGTTGCCCATGGCAAGTGGAATCTTCTGGGACCAGGGATCAAACCCATTCACAGTACATTGGCAGGTGGGTTTTTATCCACTGTGCTAACCAAGGATGTGCGTGACCTTTCATATTGATGAACCTAGCAGATGACCCCATGAGTGGCCCATAGGAAGACATTCATGGGGAAGTGACCTCCTGAGTGGATCATGGGTCTATCAAGCTAGACATTCAGAGAAGAGTACTGAGAATACCCAAGGGAGGAAAGAGCCTGTGCAGGGAAATGAGAGCAAGGGCAGGGAATGGTCTGTAGACTTGATGAATTTTGTGAACTCTCTGCAACGGTCTTACAAATTTCCCCAGTGTGGTGGGACATTGAAATCATGTCACGTCTCTGCTCGAGGGCCTTCACACGAAGTAGGAGGCAGGGCTAGAATTCCTTGGGCATAGTCCAGCAGTGGGCATAGCATTTGGCACCACTGAATCGCCCACAGGATGTTAAGGGGTGTTGAACTCATCCCCTGTGCCTCCATTGACCCGTCTTAATGCTCTGTTGAGACTCAAATCCTGTTTGTAAATGGAAGACCCCCCAACCCTCACAGGGGTCCCCCACTGCTGTTCTGTGGGAGCCATGCAGTCCCGTCCAATTGATTGATTTCTCCGGATACGCTGAGGGTGGTCCTAGGGGGGAAGGGGGTCTTGGCAGGATATCCCCCCATATTCTTAGCTCATTTGCCACTGTGCTCTTGCCAAGTTTTGCTTCCCGTTGCATTTCAGCAGATCATTTCTTAGTCTGTCTCCTTAAGGCACATTCAGAGAATCTGAATTAAGCTTTAGTCAAGCCCCTGACTTCCCCCAGAACGCGTTGTTAGGAAACTGGCCTACAAAGCCAGACCGGGCGCTGTCCCAGACCCCTGCCTCCCTTTCCTCTCTTCCTCACCCTTCTCCTCATCATTCAATTAATCCTTAGCCAGTTTCCCTCAGTGGCCCCTACTCTCCTGGTCCCTGGATAAGCCCTTGTGTATCCTGAACAGCTATGCCAAGAATCTGCCCATCATAGCCCCTTTCTGCTTACTGCAACCGTGAGACTTTTGTCTAATTATCTCTGGACCTGGAAGGGGTTTCATTTTCTGGAAAAAGAGTATATGAATTCCAGTCTCCAGCTTCTCCTACACCAAAGACAAACCCCCCATAAGGGTTTCCTGTCAAGTCCCCTACCTGCCCAAAGTAAATCCTCCTCTGAGACAAAAGAGAAAGTAAACGTGCAATATCTTATGCACAAGCCATACATCAAAGTAAGCGAGTGCAACCTCTGTCTGCTTCCACAGCCTTCTCTAAGCTGAGAGGTTGCTAGCAAACATGCTCTGAGACATTAACAAGAGCTTTCCTGATGAGGCTGTTGGGAGCATGGGGAACCTCTGCCTGTCAGAAGCGACCACCCTAATCCCACATCTAAGGAGTTATCTCCACCCCCATTGCTATCACTCCAGCCAACTTCTCTAGTCCTGCCTATAAAGCCCAGTGGATTTGCTCTTGCCTCTGTGTCTAAACTTGACTCCTGTCTGTCTGTCTCATTCACTCTGCCCACGTTGGGTCAGCCCTCTTCGGATTTTCCAGATTTCCGGATTGGTTCCCTCCTAGGAGCCCTTAGAGTATAAGCTCCCTTTTCTTGGAGTATTTTTGCTTTTTATTTTTGTATATTAGGCTCCCTCATATGGTTAAGACTGAAGATCTTCAGAGAGGCTGATTTAGATGACCTGACCGCGTATTAGGTGGAATCATATGAAATTGCTGTTTGGTGGGTTGAATCTTGGAAGTTTCATAAGGTTGAACCCAATGAAAGCTCTACACATTTTTGTCTTGCGTGAATTATAAGTTTTTATATATGTTTGCATTGTTCACACTGTATTTGTATGTATTCACACATAGCATTGTGTCTGACATGTTATTGTTGTTGTTTCATCACAAGACATTTCTGACTCTTTGTGACCCCATGGAGTCCAGCCCTCCAGGCTCCTCTGTCCATGGGGTTTCCCAGGCAAGAGTGCATTGCCATTTCCTCCTCCAGGGGATCTTCCCGATGCAGGGATTCAACCTGCATCTCCTACATTGGCAGGGGGGTTCTTTACCACTAGACAACATGGAAACCCATCTGATACGTGTGTGTGTGTGTGTGTGTGTGTGTGTGTCAGTTGCTCAGTCCTGTCTGACTCTTTGCTATCCCATGGGCTGTAGCCTGCCAGGCTCCTCTGTCCATAGGATTCTCCAGGCAAGAATGTTGGAGTGGGTTGCCATTCCCTTCTCCACATCTGATAAGTAGTTGGTATTTAATCAAAGGTAGTTGCTTTACCATAACTGTGTCATCCCCATCCCCATCATCATTATCATCAGCATTCAAAGTCATGAAGAAGATGCAGAAGCAGAAGAAACCTCAGTGGTCTGGAATATAGGGGACAAGAGGTCCAAGTTTGCATCTTCCATTGCTGCCAAACTCTGTGATTTTGGATCAGACAATACCTTTTAGACATAACACTAGTGTTAGATTTTCAAATTAGATTCACAAGAAGCAAGTATCTTACCAAGTATCAAGCTTTACAAATCATTTCTAAGCTACAAGTCATCACGAGGCACAGGAAAGGGAGGAGAGACTGAAACAGCCAATACCACTTCCCGGGGACTTTCTTGCCACATTAGGACTTTCTCTGTCCCAGGCTGTAACACATGGGTCTCTAAAGGATGTATCCAACACATTACTTACATGAAAGCCAGCTCTCTTAGTCATGAAACATTTCCATTTTATACTCCAGCAACTGCATAGCTTACGTGACATTTTTCAGGGCGCCTTGTCCTGTGAATCAGTGACTTCCAGGCTTATTTACTATAAGTAATCCTAGAAGGATAAGGTACATGCTGCTAAAAGTGGCCCAAAGATAAAAATTCCACCGCTAATAAAAACCATCAGTGGTTTCCCCGGAACCCTTAATAGCTTATTTACAAGGAGATTTGACCAGGTCACATTTCTTCCCCAAGGGCCCTTCCCACTTCTGAAGGCTGCAATTCCCTCATCTGTAGAATGAAAAACTTGCTCCACATAGTTGAGGGCTTTGTTCTAAATCACACTGAGTTTATGATAAATGAAGCTATTTTCTGTCATGACATATACCAGGCAGCTGCTACATTAACAGCATGTAGTAAAAGGGATTCCCCACCATAGGGGCCATTAAACTCAACCCAAAAATCTTCTTCCTTAAAGATTATGGAGCAAGCAGGATGTAAGGAAGGAGTATGAGCTCTGAAGTTAGAGAAGCCAGGGTTCAAGGCTCAGCTCTAGAATTTAGTGGCTATAGGTCTTCAGGAGAGCAGCACAGGGTGTCTAAGTCACTGCTTCCTTACCATTGGATCACAATGATGATATCTTCCTCCCGGGACTGTGGTGAATTTGAAATGAGATGGTATGTGTCAACTCCACGCACAACGATTAGCGTGAAGTGATTGGCAGTGATGAAGTAATTCATTTACTTACACTACTGGATGCCTGGGCTATTGCTTTTCAAATGTTTATTTTTTTCTTGATATATGCATTTTATTGAAGTATAGTTGACTTAACAGTGTTTCAGATGCACAACAAGATGATTCAGTTATACATATGCACATATGTTACTTTTCAGATTATTTTCTCTTACAGGTTATTATAAGATATTGGCTATAGTTCACTGTGTTATACAGTAAATCTTTGCTGCTTGTTGCATTATCTATTTTTCTTAATCAGAAAGCTAACATTCTATTCATACTGCTGCTGCTGGTGCTAAGTTGCTTCAGTCGTGTCCGACTCTGTGCGACCCCATAGATGGTAGCCCACCAGGCTCCTCTGTCCCTGGGATTCTCCAGGCAAGAACACTGGAGTGGGTTGCCATTTCCTTCTTCAATGCGTGAAACTGAAAAGTGAAAGTGAAGTCACTCAGTCATATCTGACTCTTAGAGACCCCATGGACTGTAGCCTACCAGGCTCCTCTTTCATCCATGGGATTTTCCGGGCAAGAGTGGTGGAGTGGTCGCCATTGCCTTCTCCCTTAACTGTGGATACCTGCACAATTTCACAAGACCTTACTACGTACTCTGTCTACAGTCTATAACAACAGAACAAGAAAGTAGGAGTCAGGTATACTCTGGAGGGCAGTACAGATAGATCCCTAGCCAAGCATTCCATTCCCACTGTCTTGCCTCTGGCTCCAACCCACTGTACACACAGCATCCAGAGCAAATGCCCTGAACTAAACTCTGGGCATTCCATGGCTAACTGCGCTCTAACAGCTCCCCTTTTCCATAAAGAGAAATCCTAAATTCTTCCTCCCCCTGTGCAAAGCTCTCAGGGACTAGGTTGTTGTCTTCTTTTCGCTGACCACCCTGACTAGTTAGAGCAGACAAAATTTTAGAACAAATAATCTCCAGGTTTCAACAGAATAACACAAGAGTCTGTTTCTCATTCCTGCCACCACCTAATGTGGTTTGGCTGAGAAAGAGGTGATATGCTTCAGGCCATAATCCAGAACCCTTGCTTCCTTTGGTCTTGTGGGTCACCCTCCTCTGGGTTCTCAGAATTCTCTCTGTTGGCCAAAATATGAAACAAGAGAGAAAGGATCACTCATGAAAAGGATTATAGACCTGGAAGACATGTCCATCGCTTCCTGCTCCATTCTATTGGCCAGAAAGGAAATTAGAATATTGCTTCATCTAAGCACGAAGGAGGCTGGGAAACCTGATACTGCTGATCACTCATATTCTTTGCCTCCTTCCCTTACAATTGACATGAGAGTAACACTAGACCCCAACTGTCTTTCTGCTATACCCTTCAGGTCCTCATCTCTGTGCCTTTGACCCTGCTGGTTTCTCTGTCAGTGACTCTTTAGGTCAGCTTCTTTTTATCCTTTAGTTCTTGTCCAAACATTACCTTCTTTTCAAGTGTCCCTTTGTGTGAGTGCTGAGTCACTCCAGTCATGTCTGACTCTTTACTACCCTATGGACTGTAGCCCACCAGCCTCCTCTGTCCATGGGTTTCTGCAAGCAAGACTACTGGAGTGGGTTGCCATGCACTCTTTCAGGGGACCTTCCCAACCCAGGGATCATCTGTGTCTCTCATGTCTCCTGCATTGGCAGACAGGTTTTTTACCACTAGCGCCACCTAGGAAGCCCAAGTCTTCCTTTACTGGGTCCTTTTCTTACCCAGTAAGAAGTTTGAGCAAGTGACATGAGTTTGAGCAAGCTCTGGGAGTTGGTGATAGACAGGGAAGCCTGGTGTGGTGCAGTCCATGGGGTCACAAAGAGTCGGACACGACTGAGTGACTGCACTTTCTCACCCAGAGCTAGAGATATATGCTCATTCCTCCTTAGTACTTCTAGGCTTGGCCACACCATTACTCTGTCCTGTGGCCTGTTATATGCTGGCCTCATCTCTAGAATTTTCACTCCTTCTGAGCAGAGTTTGAGGCATCTCATCAGTATAGCTAGAAGAATATCTGCTCTCCGCATCAGCTCATTGTGAAGAACTCATGAATTAATGGATATAAAGTTCTTGGTACGGTGCTTGCTACGCACAAGGAGAACTCCATCAAATAATAATCACCGCTGCCATCATAGCCTTTTGATCTGTTTTTGTGGATGGGAACAGAAATGCTCTCCCCCGACTCTGAGTAGCTTTGCATTAGGACAGAGGAACTTGAGCTGTGGCTACGTGGCCTCCAGGGAGTGGCTCGGGCAGCCAGCAGCCTCGGTGAGCTCCCAGGGCTCTGGAAGCTTTCCTTGGGTGAGGTCTGGCAGGGGCAGAGCGAAGCTGACAGATCAAATGATTCAGTCTGCTCAGCAAAGCAAACGTGGCTCCAGGAAGTTAGAAGGAACTCAGAATGGAAGCTCCAACTGCCACTGGGTGGAGAATTTTTTTTTTTTTTTTCCAAATTCAATTTGTTTTCACTTGAGCTGCTTCATTTCATCAACACAGCTCATTGGAACATTGGCTAAATTTCCTGAAAAAAGAAAAAAGTCCCTTTTTAAGAGTTTTCTTTCTCCCCCTCTCCCTTCTATGTAGTTCCTCAAATGCAATAAAAATTAAATATTTGGAAACCTAGGGATAGTCCCCCAAACATCAGCTCAGCATAGGTGTGGACCAGTGAAGGCTTGCACACTGGTTGGGAGAGGTGAGTCTGTGGGTTTGGATGTAAATTTGCCATAAGCAGTACAGTGACTACAGTTTAATCCTTAGCCAAAATGGCCCCATGGTTGATGAATGGCCTTCTTTTCACAAAGACCCTTTCATCCTGGTCAGTCTTGTGTGAGGCTCTTGGTGCCTCTGTGTTTCAGTCTCAGGAAGAAGAAAGGAGAAAGCAGCCCTACATCTGAAGCAGAACAGAAGGTTTCTCAATCAAAAGTCTAGATTCCACCCCATCCTCTGCTTATGCATCTGATCCACAGACACTCACTCCGCTGCTCCACCAACATGACCGGGGCAAGGGCCAAAGTCGAACACGTCAAGGCAGTTTCCTCCTTCACTACCTGGAACTTCTTTAAAAAGGGAACAATAAACCAAAGAACCTTGTTTGAACCAGCCCATGAAAGATTCTGAGGTAGCTAACCCTTCCAGTTCAGAGCCAGCGAATTCCAGGCCAGGTCTGGTTCCTTCTGAGTATGACGCATCCCAGTTTTAGTTTTCGTTCTCTGCTGGAGAGGAAATATATAATGTCAACAGCAAAAGACTACGTAAAGTATTTCTCTCTGCTGCCTCTTCACCATTTTTTTTTTCTTGTCTTTATAAGAACTTGGCAGAGCTGATGAATCAAGCAGATTTTTCCACACAAAGAACATAAAGATTCATTGTGAACTGTAGGCAGGAGTTAACGTGACTACAGCAGTCTAGTTTAGGAAAATAATTTTACTTAATTTTTGTCTCTAAAACGTTAGATGTTTAATGCCTACAGATGTGAAAAATTGTTTGTAAGAAAATACAAAGATAATGGCATCACTATTTTATTGGTATTTACAAAGAGACCAACACTCGTTATAATCCTCTCTCAGTCCTGTAAGATCTCTTTGTTCACAGAAAATGGAAGTTCATAGAAGTTAGGAATTTGGCTCAAGATTCTACAGAGTGAATGTGGTAAAGCCATCAATCAATCAACTTTCAGCTTATCTGACTTTAAAATCCACTCAGGCCTGTAACTATGAATCTTCTCTTTTCACCATGCCCTTCTTCAAAACGGTGGTATGATCTGTGTATTGGGCTTGTTGGGGGCATTAAATAAAGTCTACTTTCTGTGCCTTTTTGGTGATTGTAAATGAGATGGTGAAGGACAGGGAAGCCTGCAATCCCTGGGGTCACAGCCATGACTTAGCAACTGAATAACAACTATGAAATTCTACCAGCCTAGGATCTAACAGACATTTCCCCCTCTCAAGCCACTATAAAACAAAGGAATATTATTAATTTACAAAATAAATTAATGAGTTGAAATTGAAGCACAGCTTTGGGGTTTTAGAAAACATGTAAATATATATAAGCCACAAAAAGTAGGACAGAAACTATCAGCGTTAAAATGATGGTAAGGTCTAAGACGGTAGTTTCAGAAGAAACAGAGGCAGCCCCTGGGACAAGCAAGCGTCGGGAACGCTGATCACACTCCGGAAAGTTATGCGCAGGAGTTTAATTGGGTCAAGGAGGACTGTGTTTTAAATTGTATCATCTGTCTTCCATACCAGCAGGAAAAGCACCATGGCCGCCGCACAGGCTGCTTCCTTTTGGAAACCCCTGGGAGGCGATGGAGGTTGTAAAGAGACAGGAGGAGTGTTCTCCATGAGGTGAAGGCTCAAGTGACTGCAGAGGAAGGGCCCCTCATCAGAAGAGTAAAGTCAGGAAAGTCTCCACTTGCAAGTGATCCTTATTTCCTACTTGGAAACCACCGTAGTGTGTCTGCATCTGGACAAAGATGTCTGTTAAAAGAGTACAGCTCTAATCAAAAGTCAAAGGACTGCGTAACTATGGCTGGGGCGTCTTAACGAGCTCAGGGAGTTCCAGTCCTCTCCCGAAGCTCCTCTTTGTAAACACTTTGCTCCTGTCGACAAAGGAAAAGTTCAATCATCCTGAATTTCCAGACCCATTATTAAGGAAGAGTAGGAAAATCACTCTGGTTGTTAGGTTCTCTGACATTTGACATGGTTTAAAGACCTAGCTTGAGTTAAAAGCTCTCACTTTCTGAATGATTTCATTTTTTCCATTTGGCAAACTCTCTCCCTCACCTTTTCCTCCACCCAGGCTGACTGAAAGGTTATCTCATTATGCACAGGGCGTACTTTATTAGGGGACTCTAGCGTCACATACACCCAGAATTATAATGATAATAACAATACTCTTTGTTAAATACTTGCTATATGAAGACACCATGATATTTGGCAAGCACAACCTTATAGAAGTTTGAAGACAACTCTGAAGCAAACAATATTGTCTTCATTTTAGAGTTGAAAAAACCGAAGTGCAGAGAAGTTCCCAAGAGCAGCGAATGACAGAAGCTGGACTCCACCCCAGTTCGGCTGATTTCAGAGCTTTAATTACCACACTAACGGCTCCTGTTGAGACACAACCACCAACACTGGTAGAGAAGACCGCAGCCCTCACAGACTCCACCATCGGGCTGCCTGCTCCCTCGTCTGCCTGTAACAGCTCTCATCACCAAACCACCTCTGTCTACGTCAATGATATTAAGCTCTGAAACGCTTCATGGACTTGACCCATTCAAGCTATACCCATCCAGACACCCACGTGGAGGCTGTTTTCTTCTTCATGTTCTTCTTTCATGTCATAAAAAATTGCGGGTTTGTGTCCTCTTTGCTTCTAACAGCCTCTTCCAGGTTAGATTTTCTCAGGCCTCTATACAGCTCCCACTCCCTTAAGATGTTTACCTTGGGGCTTTACCTCATTATCCTCCTTAACATTGTCACTCTGTACATTCTGTTAGACTTTATAGAATATACCAGTGTAGGTATATTTGGCTGCTAAGCTGCTAAGTTACTTCAGTCCTGTCCAACTCTGTGTAACCCCATAGACGGCAGCCCACCAGGCTCCCCCGTCCCTGGGATTCTCCAGGCAAGAACATTGGAGTGGGTTGCCATTTCCTTCTCCAATGCATGAAAGTGAAAATTGAAAGTGAAGTCGCTCAGTCGTGTCCAACTCTTTGTGACCCATCCTCCATCCATGGGATTTTCCAAGCAAGAGTACTGGAGTTGGGTGCATTGCCTTCTCTGAGGTATATTTGGAGACTTCATTAAATATACCAGTGTAGAGCTGTGAATATAAAAATGTGTGAGATCCCATCTCTGCCTTCTAATAAGGAACTCACACTCTCTCCTCAAACAAATTCTAGAACCAAATGCTCTTTCCTCTCCCTTCTAATGCAAATCTGGAAAGGAATAAGTAAACCGAGACCCACATCAACTATTTCTTAGATGGAAAAATTTCCTATGCAGTAAATTCTTTTCACTGTGGTTAAAGATACTCTGGGCTTCCCTGGTAAAGGGAAGCTGATAAAGAATCTGCCTGCAGTGCAGGAGACCCTGGTTCAATTCTTGGGTCAGGAAGAGCCCCTGGAGAAGGGATAGGCTACCCAGTCCAGCATTCTTAGAAATTTCCTATGCAGTAAATTCTTTTCACTGTGGTTAAAGATACTCTGGGCTTCCCTGGTAAAGGGAAGCTGATAAAGAATCTGCCTGCAGTGCAGGAGACCCTGGTTCAATTCTTGGGTCAGAAGAGCCCCTGGAGAAGGGATAGGCTACCCAGTCCAGCATTCTTAGGCTTCTTCAGTGGTTCAGATGGTAAAGAATCTGCCTGCAGTGTGGGAGACCTGGGTTCAATCCCTGGGTTGGGAAGATCCTCTGGAGGAGGGCACAGCAACCCACTCCAGTATTATTGCCTCGAGAATGCCCATGGACAGAAGATCCTGGTGGGCTACAGTCTGTGGGGTTGCAAAGAGTCGGACGCGGCTGAGTGACTAAGCCCAGCACAGCACAAAGATACGCTAACTCAGTGTGCCCTCTCTGACCTGCCTTCCTTCTGAAATCAGATCTTCACGTGCACACTACTATATGTAGCATAGACAACCAACAAAGATAGTGATTAGCACAGGGAACTCTAGTCAACACACTGTAATGACCTGTGTGGGAAAAGAATCTTTTAAAAAAAAAAAGTGTATAAACATATATGTTTAACAGATTCACCCCTCTGTACATCTGAAATTATCTTTGAAGATCCAGCCAGCCAGTCTTTCTGTCCAACCCAGATAGTGATTTCATTTTTGGTGACTTCATTGTGAAATAATTCAACATCCTGGCCTTTCAGATTCCTTGCCCAGTTCATTTCCTATGATCTCCCCCATCTTTCCACCTTATCTCAATTCAGTTATCCCCAATATACCATTTGATAGACCTCCTAGGAACTTTGAGTTTACTTTGAGTTTACAGATGCCTCTACTTTCTCTTCATCTCTCAGGAATCCCTTGATTTCACTTCCTTCATGATCCAGCTAAGATAACATTCATTTCAAAGCAATTACTTTCTCAAAATCATCAATGTCTTACCTTGTAAGGATCTAATGGAGTCCTACATAGACCAAAACCTGAATGAACTCAACTTACTATCTTCTCTGCACTTGCACTTGGGTTGCTGGGTAAATTGAGGGGGAAAATAACTCTAAATTGGAAACAGCCTTAATTTATGGTCCCCAACTTTAACTGGGCCTTTAATACCCAAGAAGCCTATTATGTTTCCCCCTTCTCTGGGGACTTCTCTGATAGCTCAGTTGATAAAGAATCCGCCTGCAATACAGGAGACCCCGGTTCAATTTCTGCTTTGGATAGATTTGCTGGAGAAGGGATAAGCTACCCACTCCAGTATTCTTGGTCTTACCTTGTGGCTCAGCTGGTAAAGAATCCACCTGCAATGCGGGACACCTGGGGTTCAAACCCTCAGTTGGGAAGATCCCCTAGAGAAGGGAAAGGTTATCCACTCCAACATTCTGGCCTGGAGAATTCCATGGACTATATAGCCCGTTGGGTTGCAAAGAGTTGGGCATGACTGAGCGACTTTCACTTCTCTGAGGCAGCTATTTCAAACTGTCACCTCTTCCCTAAAATGTATGACCCCCATTTCATCCTTAGTTTCCATTTGACCTTGCCTCCCATAGATAAATATAAGACATGGGTCAAAATTCTTCAACTTCCTGCCATAAAACTTACATATTTGCATCTTTACTTCTTCCCGCGCTCCTTCCCTCTTCATGACCCAGAAGACAAACCCTTTGCTGCTGCTACTGCTGCTAAGTCACTTCAGTCGTGTCCGACTGTGTGCGACCCCATAGACGGCAGCCCACCAGGCTCCCCTGTCCCTGGGATTCTCCAGGCAAGAACACTGGAGTGGGTTGCCATATCCTTCTCCAATGCATGAAAGTGAAAAGTGAAAGTGAAGTTGCTCAGTCGTGTCCGACTCTTCGAGACCCCATGGACTGCAGCCCACCAGGCTCCTCCGTCCATGGGATTTTCCAGGCAAGAGTGCTGGAGTGGGGTGCCATCGCCTTCTCCGGACAAACCCTTTATCTTACTAAAAAATGGATCCCATCGATTCCTGGTTTTTCAGGAGTGTTGCTCCATCCATCTCTCCCTTCCTACTGGTTGTGCCCCATGAGCATGTGGGCAAGGCACTGCCTATAATCCCCAAGTCCTTCTCTGGATTCCACACTCTCTCATTTCTGTCATAGAGAAGTTTGTTAAATGTGTCCTTTTCATCACCTTCCACTCAGTCTTCAGGCCTCTGTATCTGGCTTTCCAACCTTTACACATTGAATCCATGCTTGGAAAATCAGCCCATCATTTCCCTTTTCCAGATCGCATGTGCAATTTTTGCCTTTAATCTCGCTTGATTTTCCTTCAGTTTGCTACCACTGGCCACTCACAGTACTCTCTTCGCTTGACTTCTGGGACATGGTTTTCCATTTATCCTCCTAGCCGCCTCACTATTCCTTCTTTTCCCTGTCTGGGGCCATCGTGGCTCCTGTTTAAGTCTCCCTGGTTGATCTCATCATTTCCTGTGGTAGGTTCGTTCCCCCTAAGCCTGCACCTCTGTTTCTGGTCCACTTTCATGTATAACTAGTGGTCATTCAATATTTGTGAACTATTTTTATACTACAACTTTGTTTTCCATTAGTTGTGCAGGGGTGTACAAACATGCTACTACTCAATGAGTGTATGGCTGTTCTTTTAAAAGTCAGTTTTCTTGAATTAAAATTTACATACAATAAAATTCACTATTACTAAGTGCAAATTTCAGTGAGTTTTGGCAAATTGTAGAGTTGTGAAAGTGAAGTCGCTCAGTCATGTCCGACTCTTTGTGACCCCATAGACTGTAGGTCTACCAGGCCTCTCCGTCTCTGGGATTTTCCAGGCAAGGGTCCTGGAGTGGCTTTCCTTCTCCAGGGGATCTTCCCAACCAGGAATCGAACCCAGTCTCCTGCATTGCAGGCAGATGCTTTACCCTCTGAGCTATCAGGGAAGACTAGTCATATAACTAACACCACAATAATAACATAGAAAATTTCTATCACTGCAAATATTTCCCTCGTGCCCAGCTGAAAAAAAATAAATAAATCCTTTCCCTCCTGCTTCATTGCCACAAAAAAAAAAAAAAAAAAACACAACCCTGGCAATGACTTAGCTGTTTCTATCACTACAGTTTTGTCTTTTCTAAAAATGTATGCAATTTGAATCATAAAGGGCTTAGTCTTCTGAGTCTGATTCCTTTCACTTAGCTTCATGTTTGAAATGCATTGATGATGATGTGCGGGCTTCCCTGCTGGCTCAGTGGTAAAGAATGCACCTACCAATGCAGGAGATGTGGGTTCAGTCCCTGGGTTGGGAAGATCCCTGGAGAATGAAATACAACCTACCCCAGCATTCTTGCCTGAGAAATCCCATGGACGGGAACCTGGCAACATACAGTCCACAGGATCACAAAAGGCTCAGACGTAACTTAGAGACTAAACCACAACAAATGATGTGATGTGTAACATCAGTTCTTTCATTTGTACTGCAGAACAGTATTTCACCATATGCAAAGACAACAAATTGCTTATCCATCACCAATTAATGTTCTTTCAGATCATTTCCTATTTGGGGCTATTATGAAGAAAGCTGTTTTAAACATCCAAGCACAAATCATTGTGTTAACATGTTTACATTTCTCTGGGGAACATGTTTACATTTCCACACCTAAGAGTGAAATTGCCAGATCATACAGTAAATCTCTTTCAGTATTTTCCACAGTTTATTGTGATCCACACAGTCAAAGGCTTTGGCATAGTCAAGCAGAAATAGATGTTTTCCTGGAACTCTCTTGCTTTTTTGATGATCCAGTGGATGTTGGCAATTTGATCTCTGGTTCCTCTGCCTTTTCTAAAACCAGCTTGAACATCTGGAAGTTCACGGTTCCCGTGCTGCTGAAGCCTGGCTTGAAGAATTTTGACTATGTGACAGTCTTTAACTGTGTGGATCACAATAAACTGTGGAAAACTCTGAGAGATGGGAATACCAGACTACCTGACCTGCCTCTTGAGAAACTTGTATCCAGGTCAGGATACAACAGTTAGAACTTGACAAGGAACAACACAGTCATTTCAAATAGGAAAAGGAGTATGTCAAGGCTGTATATTGTCACCCTGCTTATTTAATTTATATGTGAAATACATCATGAGAAACGCTGGGCTGGAAGAAGCACAGCTGGAATCAAGATCGCGGGGAGAAATGTCAATAACCTCAGATATGCAGATGACACCATCCTTATGGCAGAAAGTAAAGAAGAACTAAAGAGCCTCCTGATGAAAGTGAAAGAGGAGAGTGAAAAAGTTTGCATAAAGCTCAACATTCAGAAAACTAAGATCATGGCATCCAGTCCCATCACTTCATGGCAAATAGATGGGGAAACATTGGCTTCCTTTATTTTGGGGGGGGCTCCAAAATACCAGTAGATGGTGATTGCAGCCATGAAATTAAAAGACCCTTACTCCTTGGAAGGAAAGTTATGACTAACCTAGACAGCATATTCAAAAGCAGAGACATTACTTTGTCAACAAAAGTCTGTCTAGTCAAGGCTATGATTTTTCCAGTAGTCACGTATGGATGTGAGAGTTGGACTGTAAAGAAAGTTGAGCACTGAAGAATTGATGCTTTTGAACTGTGGCATTGGAGAAGGCTCTTGAGAGTGCCTTGGACTGCGAAGAGATCCAACCAGTCCATCCTAAAGGAGATGAGTCCTGGGTGTTCATTGGAAGGACTGATGTTGAAGCTGAAACTCCAATACTCTGGCCACCTGATGCGAAGAGCTGACTCATTTGAAAAGATCCTGATGCTGGGAATGATTGAGGTCAGGAGGAGAAAGGGACAACAGAGGATGAGATGGTTGGATGGCATCACCGTCTCAGTGGACATGAGTTTGGGTAAACTCCAGGAGTTGGTGATGGACAGGGAGGCCTGGCATGCTGCAGTTCATGGGGTTGCAAAGAGTCGGACACGACTGAGCGACTGAACTGACCTGAACAGTACATGTATGTTTAACTTTATAAGAAAGTGCCAAACTGTTTTCTAAAATAGTATGCATTCCCACTAACAACCTTTGAGATTCAAGTTTGCCTTATCACCAAAGCTTAATGTCAGTCTTTTTAGCTATAATCATTATAATGGTTGTGTAGTTGAATCTCTTTGTGGTTTTAGTTTGTATTAATATTTGCCTGATGATTAATGATGTTGTGCTTAATTCTATAGGCTTATTGGCCATTTGTGTCTTCTGTTGTGCAGTGTCTGGTAAAATTTTTGCCTATTTTTATTTAGCTGTTTTTTTTTATTTTTTGGTTGTGTCAGTATATTCTAGATAAAAAAAAAAATGTCCCTTGCTAGACATACATATTGCAAACATTTTCTCCCAGTCTATGGCTTGTCTTTTCATTTTTATTAACCATAGTGCTAAATAATCTGATAATCCAGAGGGCTACTAAGTGACCAACAAGTGGGATACGCTGGACAAAGGGATGATTCATGTCCCAGGCAGGACAAAGTGAGAAGGTGGGACATTTCATCACCCTACTCAGAATGGTGTGCAATTAAAAACATGAACAGTCTATTTCTGGGATTTTCCATTTCATATCTTCAGACTGTGGTTGATCATGGGTAACTAAAACCACAGAAAGTGAAACCATGAATAAGGGGGGGAGTCCAAAGTGGGTGTCTTCATCACAACATCCACCGCATTGTTACTATAATTATGTATTTACTTATTTATTTTTCTCACTGGACCATGAGCACCAGGAAGGCAGGGACTGTATTTTGCTTTCCTCTGTATAACAGTTCCCGGCAGACTGGCATGCTTTTGGTGATCTGAAACATGAGTTAGTTAAGTCAGTTTCAGTTAACTTAAAACTAAGTTAACTTCATAAGAAAGTGCCAAACTATTTTCTAAAATAGTATGCATTCCCACTAACAACATTTGAGATTCTAGTTTGCCTTATCACCAAAACTTAATGTCAGTCTTTTTCAGTTCAGTTAAGTTCAGTTCAGTCGCTCAGTTGTGTCCGACTCTTTGCGACCCCATGAATCGCAGCACGCCAGGCCTCCCTGTCCATCACCATCTCCCGGAGTTCACTCAGACTCATGTCCATCGAGTCCGTGATGCCATCCAGCCATCTCATCCTCAGTCGTCCACTTCTCCTCCTGCCCCCAATCCCCCCCAGCATCAGAGTCTTTTCCAATGAGTCAGCTCTTCGCATGAGGTGGCCAAAGTACTGGAGTTTCAGCTTTAGCATCAGTCAGTCTTTTTAGCTATAACCATTATAATGGTTGTGTAGTTGTATCTCTTTGTGGTTTTAGTTTGTATTAATATTACTACAGTATTAATTAACAATTGATATTGGTATTTGTATTATTAATAATAATTAATATTTCATTTGTATTAATATTAAAACTGGCTTCCCTGGTGGCTCAGACAGTAAAGCATCTGCCTACAATGTGGGAGACCTGGGTTTGATTCCTGGGTCGGGAAGATTCCCTGGAGAAGGAAATGGCAATCCACTTCAGCACTCTTGCCTGGAAAATCCTATGGACAGAGGAGCCTGATAGGCTACAGTCCATGGTGTCACAAAGAGTCGGACACAACTTCACTTCAATATGAAAACTAGCTGAAATTAGTTTTCAACTAAGATGAAAAAGAGGATGATACAGCAGATGGGAAAAGAAATGAAGGTGAAAAGAGGTCAAGAGGACTTTCCATGTGGTCCAGTGGTTAAGAATCCACCTTGCAATGCAGGGAACGCAGATTCAATCCCTGGTCAAGGAAGAGTCCACGCACCGCAGGGCTACGTAAGCCCATGGGCTGCAGTTACTGAAACCCAAGCCCCCTAGAGCCCGTGCTCTGCAACAGGAGAAGTCACAGCAATGAGGCCCGTGCACCACAATGAAGAGAGGTCCCTGCCCTCCACAATGAGAAAAACCTGCACACAGTGACAGAGACCCCGCACAGGCGAAAACAAGTAAATAAATGAGAGAGGTCAAGCGAAGGGGAGAACAAAAATGGTAGGAAAGACGGAAAAATGAAAAGAGGAGTCAATTAGCCCAAGTTTGAAGCTTCTTTAATATCAGTGAATGATTGGAGAATTCATGGAAACTCTTAACATCAGACTTTTCCTTTCCAAAATGGTGACAATAATATCTCAGGAAGTTTTTTTTTTTTTTTAACCACCCCCTTCCAAAAAAAACTAACCAAGAGCCATTGGTATGATCCAATAAAATAATATCTTTAAATATCCAATACAGTGTCTTAAAAATAGCATTTAATATTATATTCCTTATCATCATCACCAGTATCAAGATTGTTGGGTTGATTAGAATAACTCAGATGCAGGTGTTAATAGTGGGATTAGCACCAAGAGATCAACAATAACAGTTCTAATCACCATTTTAATAATTCTCATTATTATATTTAATAAACTCCACCTGTTATTAATCAATACCTTTCCTGGGTTTATCGTACAGATGTTATCTATAGCTACTTTCGGCATGGTATGCACCATAACATTACATAATTATGTGCTTATGTATCCCCCATAGTCTATGACTTAATGAGAGTCTTAGTTCAAGTCGTCCATATGTCCCCAGAGTTGAGTACCAAATGTGCTCTTAGAAAATTCAGGCTGGGGACTTCCCTGGCAGTCCAGTCGCCAAGACTCTGTGCTCCCACAGCAGGGAGCTCCAGTTCGATCCCTGGGTGGAGAACCAAGGTCTCACATGCTCCCATGGTGAGGCCACACACAAAAAAAACAGGTTAAATGAGTACCCAGAGTGAATGTACACACTAAGCCATTCCCACCGGATGTTTTGTGTTGTTTCGCCCATTTACAACCTACACCATTTATGTACTAAACAGCGGTCCAAAGTGGAAAGGATGACCTCGGAGCCCTGGGGTGGGCAAGCCACTGGCCTTCAGGAGCTCCATATTCTCAAACTGAACTAAACAGTCTCCCTCAAGAGTCATCTAGAACTTCCAGATACCACAGAAAGTCCTTGATTGCAACTAGCAGGATTGTTTTTGAAGAGACTTGGAGCTTACCCATACGTCTTCTCCAAATACTCATTAGCAAGTCTGGAATAAGTTCATAGCAACTCACCACAGGTCATTAAATGATTCCTTCAGCATTTCAGGATTTGGAGCCACTATCCTGCTCCATGGAAAATTTTTAGAGGAAATTAGATTATAGTTGGGAACATTGGCCAAATAGATGAAAGGGAAGTAAGTATATTTAATAAATGCTCAGCTTTGTGGCTTCTAGCAATGGGCCACGTTTCATCTTCTATCAAAAAAACAAGGGAAAGTATTAACTCCTTCTTAACCTCACTGAAGCATGCTTCAGAGCCATGGCTTTAATCCATGTTGCATACCCAGATGAAAATAAGGCACCAAGATAATGCACAATAAGATATTTTTTAAAGTGCTCACCAAATAAAGTAAATAGCACACAGATCTTAGATATTACTTCCTGCCTAAGCTCAGTGGATTGTACTCAAGAAAGAATGTGTTATTGGAATTAGTAAGGGATTTGGCATTAGGCAGACTTCATTTCAAATCTTGGCTTTGATACTTGCATAGATTACTTTTCCAATTTTTCTGACCGATGAAATGGGAACAATACTATTCATAACACTGTGAGGAGGAATAATTGTGATATATTGGTGAAAATGCTGACTACAATGCTTGGAATACAGATGCTCAATAATATTACTCTCCTTCTTGCTTTCCCTAGGCTTTCGGTGGTGGTGGTTTAGTCACCAATAGAGCCTAACCGAAATTAGTTTTACGAGCTTGCACTGTGAAGAATCTTGCTGGGCAGCACCGGGAGGTCAGCTCAGTGCTCTGTGGTGACCTACAGCCTTGAGATGGGGCTGTGGGGTGGGAGGGAGGTCTGAGAGGGAGGGGATCTATGTATACACATAACCGGTTCACTTCCTTGTACAGCAGAAACTAAACACAACATTATAAGGCAATTATATTCCAACAAAATGAAATAACACTAAGTAACTTTCAAGAATCAAGTCACTACATGAAACAAACAAACAAAAAAATACTTTGATGAGGTTATCTCAAATAAAGTGTAGGGGGTTGACTATATGTTCCAAAAAAGTCATGCCACTTGATGAGACGTATTACCCTGATGAAAATCCCTTAACTTGCATGGTTAATGTCATGGAAAGATAGACTAATTTTTCTACAAGTGCTGTTCTTTATACGTACTGGTGATGGCGGAGATAAACGCAAAGAAATGGGAAAGCATGGTTATTACCTCTTCTTTGTTTCATGTCTATACATATGTGACCTCATTAAATTCTCTCAACAACCAGATGAGGCAGGTATTATAATCAGCATATTATTTTATTTTGAATATTATCATCACAGGAAAATGAAATATTGAGATGTCACGATTACCCAGCTGGTAAATACTCATCCTAGGATGTAAACATATTCCTGCCCTGCTCCAGTACTCACAACCTCTCCTCTACCACACTGCATCTCATTGCCTGGGGCTTATAAAGTGGCTCAAATACAAGCTCTCTAAAGGTGCATGTAATGGACATATTGCAATTTGGGAACTAAGGGAAAACTTGTTGGGACACGGCATCTGAACTGGGCTGAAAAGAAAGAGGAAACGTATAGAGGAGCCTCATGGGCTACAGCCACGGGGTCACAAGCAGGCGGACATTACTGAGTGACTAGCACAAAATCATAAACTTGAAAATTTCCAAGCCTACTACCAGGAGCTAATTCAAGTGAGATCACTGATGCTGAACGTCAACCAATGAAAACTCTAGATTCACTGGTTGGACCTGAGTTCCAGGGATATTCCAAGACTAATTAAATAAAAATCATCATTGTTGAGAGAAACACCAGATTAGTAACAAATTAATCTGTTAAAATGTAAGGGAGGAAAATGCATCATATAAACAATTCCTTTCTAGTGGCCTTTAATAGTTGTTGAAGTTTTCCATTTCTCCAGAAATTGTTCTCTTCTTATTCAGATATATTGGCAGTAACATCAAGTCTTCAGCTGAAGGAAAGATACTGGCCAGACCTCATTAGGCTGTGATTTCAATTAAACATCATAAAGGAAAAGACAGTATTGACAGCAAGTAGGTTATAAAAACAGGAAAACATTCACCACTGGGCAAAGCAGCTTCATCTTCATGTTCTGTGCTATGCCTGGCTATTCAAATAAGCCCTTACCCATTGACAAAGTTGAGGCACGTTGCCTGTCAGAGAGGCCCAGGGTAGAGAAACATTCAAAATAGTTCATGAACCTTTTACCTGCTCTCAACTTTAGCCACCACTCAGGATTCCAGGGTATCTGAGAATCCAACATCAGCTTTCCACCTTGAAGGCACAATAACCCAGTATAGGAAAACTCCTTTTCTTTTTTAATTTTTTGCTGGTTTCTTGTTGTTTAGCAAAAAGTTAAAAAAAAT
Organism: Cephalophus harveyi; assembly: GCA_006410635.1. NCBI lineage: Eukaryota > Metazoa > Chordata > Mammalia > Artiodactyla > Bovidae > Cephalophus > Cephalophus harveyi. The sequence continues at coordinate 149,842 of SJYT01060499.1, forward strand.
CATTAAGCATTAACAAGAATAACTAGAAATGAGGAAACTGAACATAAGGGCAGGAAAACAGAAGAAAGATGTCAGAGCGTGAGTAGGTATTGCTTTGATGTGGTGTAAAAAGTAACAAAGGAAAATAATATATACAGAAGGCAAAACAAAGCAAACAAACAAAGTATGTATGCCCTGGAACAGAATTCTTATCATTTAATCAGAGGACTAATATAAAATGAGCACATTAATCAGGAGACAGTGTTGGGTTTGTGGATGAAAAATGTTGGTGCTGTATCACAAGCAAAGGATGTTGTACCAACAAGGCAGCTGCCCACCCCCATCCATGTATTGTGCACGCGGAGAAGATTCAGGATAGAGAAAAAGGGACTACTGACCTTAGATAGTAACGGTGCAAATCGAAGGAATGGTTTAATGAGCAAACTGTTGTATTTTCCCAAACACATACACAAAACATACTAAATTCATTAACTTGAGATGTCTGGTTTTCTTTAATTAGCAGGAATCTTGTGATGTTCAACTTCTTGAGTTTTGTTGGTTTGTTTGAATTCCTATACGTCCCAGTTCCTTCCTTACCTTGTTGGAACAGACCCTGAGAACTATCTGAGAGGCTGTCTCCCAGACTTAAGTCCTCAGCAAGTCCACTGGATAAAAGCATAATTCTCAGCTTTAGATTGTGTATTATTTACAGTCAACAGGTTGAACTCTGTTATGTGCTGGTAATGGAGTTGCCATGGATGGCATTATGCAACTTAAGCAAATTATTTAATCCCATAAACTCAAGTTTTAGTTTCTCTAAACTGAGAACAACCCTACCTATCCCATAAGATTTTTTGTAAATTTTATGTAATATCATGTATATAAAGTGCCGAACATAGTGCCCAGCATGTAGGGAGCTACCAATTTAATTAATACTTATTAAAAAACTGTTTTGTGGGAGGTGGTTGAGATATTTCTTTGATTTATCTGAGAATTTCACTATTAACCATTGCTAAGATGATTAGACTTAAATGAAGAATATCTAGATTTTCTCTATTTAAGAATCCCACTTACTACTGTGAGAGCACACTTGATAAAGCAAATGGTTACTAAAAAAAATAGCAACTTATCTCACATTTGAAAAAATGCACATTTAGGTAACATAGCTAGATTGCAAACCAAATAGAATGTGGCTTTTAGTTCTAACAGGTATGGAGAAAATAGTTAAGTAGAAAAGTTTAGTATAGAGGAGTTATATAGATTGAAATTAGAATGCCAGAAAAAAATAGTAACACTAGACACAAATCTCTATTAAAAATTTAAATACAAAAAAATGTACAAGTTGCAAACATCTTAATTTTAAACATCCTAAGCAAAATACTAGCATATGAAACCTCAGTTCAGTTCAGTCACTCAGTCGTGTCTGACTCTTTGCAACACTATGAACCACAGCATGCCAGGCCTCCCTGTCCATCACTAACTCCCGGAGTCCACCCAAACACATGTCCATCGAGTTGGTGATGCCATCCAACCATTTCATCCTCTGTCATCCCCTTCTCCTCCTGCCCTCAATCTTTCTCAGCATCAGGGTCTTTTCAAATGAGTCAGCTCTTCACATCAGGTGGCCAAAGTATTGGAGTTTCAGCTTGAACATCAGTCCTTCCAATGAATATTCAGGACTGATCTCCATTAGGATGAACTGGTTGGATATCCTTGCAGTCCAAGGGACTCTCAAGAGTCTTCTCCAACACCACAGTTCAAAAACCTCAATTCTTCGGTGTTCAGCTTTCTTTCTAGTCCAACTCTCACATCCGTACATGACTACTGGAAAAACCATAGCCTTGACTAGACAGACCTTCTTTGACAAAGTAATGTCTCTGCTTTTTAATATGCTGTCTAGGTTGGTCATAACTTTCCTTCCAAGGAGTAACCGTCTTTTAATTTCATGGCTACAATCACCATCTGCGGTGATTTTGGAGCCCAGAAAAATAAAGTCAGCCACTGTTTCCACTGTTTCCCCATCGATTTGCCATGAATTGATGGGACCGGATGCCATGATCTTTGTTTTCTGAATGTTGAGCTTTATGCCAACTTTTTCACTATCTTCTTTCACTTTCATCAAGAGGCTCTTTAGTTCTTCTTCATTTTCAGCCATAAGGGTGGTGTCATCTGCATATCTGAGGTTATCGATATTTCTCCTAGCAATCTTGATTCCAGCTTGTGCTTCTTCCAGCCCAGCATTTCTCATGATGTACTCTGCATAGAAGTTAAATAAGCGGGGTGACAATATACAGCCTTGACGTACTCCTTTTCCTATTTGGAACCAGTGTGTTATTCCATGTCCAGTTCTAACTGTTGCTTCCTAACCTGCATACAGGTTTCTCAAGAGGCAGGTCAGGTGATCTGGTATTCCCATCTCTTTCAGAGTTTTCAAAGTTACTTGTGATCCACACAGTCAAAGGCTTTGTCATAGTCAATAAAGCAGAAATAGACATTTTTCTGGAACTCTCTTGCTTGTTCAATGATCCAGCAGATGTTGGCAATTTGATCTCTGATTCCACTGCCTTTTCTAAAACCAGCTCGAACATCTGGAAGTTCACAGTTCACGTACTGCTGAAGCCTGGCTTGGAGAATTTTAAGCATCACTTTACTAGCGTGTGAGATGCATACAATTGTGCAGTACTTTGAGCATTCTTTGGCATTGCCTTTCTTTGGGATTGGAATAAAAACTGACCTTTTCCAGTCCTGTGGCCACTGCTGAGTTTTCCAAATTTGCTGGCATATTGAGTGCAGCAGTTTCACAACATCATCTTTCAGGATTTGAAATAGCTCAACTGGAATTCCATCACCTCCACTAGCTTTGTTCATACTGATGCTTCCTAAGGCCCACTTGACTTCACATTCCAGGATGTCTGGCTCCAGGTGAGTGATCACACCATCGTGATTATCTTAGTCATGAAGATCTTTTTTGTACACTACTTCTGTGTATTCTTGCCACCTCTTCTTAATATCTTCTGCTTCTGTTAGGTCCATACCATTTCTGTCCTTTACTGGAATTCCATCACCTCCACTAGCTTTGTTAGTAGTGATGCTTCCTAAGGCCCACTTGACTTCACATTCCAGGATGTCTGGCTCTAGGTGAGTGATCACAAAATCGTGATTATCTGGGTCATGAAGATCTTTTTTGTACCTAGCACTGTTCTAAGTCTAATCAAGAAGCACTGTTATCTACTAGAATTTGTCACAGAAAGACAGATATGTGTCACCAAGAAAAAAAAAAATCTATCAAGTTTTTATTATTCAACATGTGAGTGATTGAAAAGAGAAAACAGATGTCTCAACAGATACTTAAAATTTGCCATAAAATGCAATATTTATTTAAGACAAAATTTTTAGCAAATTATCAACTGCAGGGAATTTCCTTACTCTCATACTAGGTAGCTATCAAAATCCTGCAAATATAAAACTTAATGCTGAAATTGAGAAGCCTTTCTATTAAAGTCATGAAAAGATAAGAGTGTAGTCCCCATCAGGCACCATTACTGGTCAACTGCATGTCTTAACGATGAAATAAGACAAGAGAAACAAATGAGGAATAAGAATTCAAAGTTGTAATTATGTATTTAGTGATTATAAGGTTATCAACATAGTAAATCAAGAAAAGCCATAAATGAACTAATGGAGCAACCATGAGGTTTCAGAATGGTTGAATAAGACACAAAAGTGTATCATATCAGTAACTAAGTAATATAATAAAAAATAAAAATTGTCTATAAATAGTTGAAGTAAAATCTTGAGGAGAACATTATAAAATGTTCATAACAAAAATAAAAGACAACAATATATATGGAGAACCGCACCACTTCCATGGATAGAGATGTTAAAATTTAGAAGCCTATTAATTTGATCCAAGTCTTTAACATATTCAATGAGATTTCAAACAAAATCTCAGCCAGATTTTCCCTTTACAACTCTGCATTGTTGCTGCTGTTTAGTTGCTCAGTCATGTCTGACTTCTTTGTGACCTCATGGACTGTAGCATGCCGAGCAGCCCTGTCCATGGAATTCTTCTAGAGGAGGTAGCTTTTAGCTATGTCTCTATTAAGACATCATATTTTCAACCTGTTGAAATGAAAACAGTGACATTGGAACAGGGGGAGGAAAATCAGATGAATGGAACAGAATCTGAAGCCCTTAAATAAGCTCAATACATGCAAGAACCAGGCATGGATAGAGGTAGCATTAAAAATCAGTGAAAGGGAAAAAACAATGAATGGCAAGACTTTCCATTTAAATCATGCATCTCACATGAAATAATGAAATAAAATGATAAATGAAAACAAATTAATTAGAAGAAAATCAAGAGTGGTAATTTTTGAGTAGGAAAAAGAACAAGATTTCTTAGATAACTCTCAAATCAGTAGTATATAGGAAAGCATTGATAAAACTGAGAACCTCAAAATTAAACTATTCTCCTCTACAAAACATACTAAAGGAAAAAACAGCACATGTGGAAAGGATATCTGTAATATATAAATTCAACATGAATTAGAATCTTGAATAGGTAGAGAAATTATATGTCAACTTAAACAAATATAACTTTAAAAGTGGGCAAATGATGAAAACAGACAATTCAGAGGAGTTGGTGAATGTATGAAAAGATGATTATCCTCGCAAAGGAAATACAAACTAAAACAAAAGTGAAACACCATTTCACACCAGATAATTTGACAGACATGAAAAAGCCTGTCAACATCAACTTTAGGTAAAGACTCCAGAAAGCAGAACTCTCATACCCTGCTGGGGGGAGTGTAAATTAGTACAGTCACTTTGGAGAGAAATTGGCTGAGGATAATGACATTTAAAATGTGCATACCCAATAACTTCACAATTCTACTTCAGAGAAACCATTTTCACATGTATCAGGGTATCCTGGATGTTCATAGTAACATTGCTTGTTTTCAATGGAGAAAAATTGTAACAATCTTTTCTTTTTCAACAGGAAATAGGCAATTAAATGGTGGTATATTCATACAATAAAAAACTAAATGAGTTAAATTAATGAAACCTATTGTCTATATTACTCAGCCATTAAAAAGAATACATTTGAATCAGTTCTAATGAGGTGGATGAAACTGGAGCCTATTATACAGAGTGAAATAAGCCAGAAAGAAAAACACCAATATAGTATACTAATGCATATATATGGAATTTAGAAAGATGGTAACGATAACTCTGTATGCGAGACAGCAAAAGAGACACAGATGTATAGAACAGTCTTTTGGACTCTGTGGGAGAAGGAGAGGGTGGGATGATTTGGGAGAATGGCATTGAAACATGTATAATATCATATATGAAATGAATCGCCAGTCCAGGTTCGATGCATGATACTGGATGCTTGGGGCTGGTGCACTGGGACAACCCAGAGGGATGGTACGGGAAGGGAGGAGGGAGGGGGGTTCAGGATGGGGAGCACGTGTATACCTGTGGCGGATTCATGTTGATGTATGGCAAAACCAATACAATACTGTAAAGTAATTAACCTCCAATTAAAATAAATAAATTTATATATTAAAAAAAGAGATGAATGGATCTCAAAAATGCAATATTGAATAGAAGTGTGGGAAAGCAAGTTTGTTTAAAAAAAATTGTATGAAATCATTATGGAAAAAGTTTTTTTTTTTAGAAGAAACAGCAACTACATGTATCATTTATGGATACATGATACATTTCACAATAAACATGGAAAACAGGAGTGACAAAATTCATGCTGGTGATTGCCTTGCAGGGAGATGAGTAAGGAGCTTCACTTTTATCTATAATGTTCTATTCTTTTTAAGTAAAGCAATTGTGTGGCGAATACATTATCATAACTATAGTTGGGAAAGGCTTCCAAGACAAAATCTGACTTTGCCACAAGAATGTAAACAGTAGGAGGGAGAGAGTAGTTTCTGTTTGTTTGTTTTTGAACCTATTCTCAGATTATAGAAGACACCAAATCACTCTTGGCTCGCCTCTAACATGTGTTGAAACCCAGGGTGTTTCCGGTTTCCAGGAGAGAGGGGAATGCAGAGATGGGTTAGATGGAATGATTGAAGGTGCGAAGAGAAGGGGATGAAAGAGGATGAGATGGTTGGATGGTATCCCCGACCCAGTGGATGCGAGTGTGAGTAAGCTTCAGGAATTGGTGATGGACAGGGAAGCCTGGCGTGCTGCAGTCCACGGGGTCACAAAGAGTCAGACATGACTGAGCAACTGAACTGAACTGAAGTTTCCAGAAACCTCAAAATACATCAAGCTAGTAGGGAAGCCTGGTATGCTGCAGTCCATGGGGTCACAAAGAGTCGGACATGACTAAGTGACTGAATTGAACTGGACTGATGTAATTTTGGGGAAAAACATGGTAACTGAACAGAGAAGTTAAATCATATAAAACTATTGGATATTATTATATTTATAGGTATGTGTTTGAATATGATTGTTTTTGGCCCTCCTCTATCCCTCCAATACCAGCTTTCAAAAGAGACAATCTATATGTTGCATCATTTTTTATCACCTACTAGATGCTATAGCAAAAATAATTAGGCATTTAATGGCCTTAAGAGTATTTATTCATTCAATGATGCGTTTACTCATTTATTCTCATTCTTATTGTGGCTCAGCTGGTAAAAAAATCCACCTGCAATATGTGAGACCTGGGTTCAATCTCTGGGTTGGGAAGATCCCCTGGAGAAGGGAAAGGCTACCCACTCCAGTATTCTGGCCTGGAGAATTCCGTGGACTGTACAGCCCATGGGATCACAAAGAGTCAGACATGACTGAGTGACTTTCAGTTCACATTAGTAGACAGTAGACATCACATGCATGTATGCACTCACATGTGTGCACACATGCACGCTGCACACACACACTGCACACACACACACTATGGTGCACAACCACAATACGAAGTGGCCACAAGCCAGGAAGTTAAGGTTCTCCCAAGGCTCAAGGGCAGTCACCTTGCCCCTTCAATCGGGGATCTATTTGTTCATATGTTCAACCTACTTAATTAAGCCTGCACTGTCTGAGGAAAACAAGTACTTCAAGTCATTCTACTTACCTTTCTTCTGTAGCCAGTCTGAATTCTCTCCATTGCTTTAATGTAGTCCTTCACTCAACAAACATTAAATAAATTTTCCAGATTTTATAGTAGGTATTTTAGATACACATGCCTGCTTGCCTCCCAGCTCAGTCATTACAGTCGTGTCCAATTCTTTGTGATCCCATGGACCACAGTGCACCAGGCTCCTCTGTCCTTGGAATTCTCCCAGCAAGAATACTGGAGTGGGTTCCCATGACCTCCTCCAGGGGATCTTCCTGATCCAGGGATCAAACCAGCGTCTCCTGTGTCTCCTGCATTGCAGGCAGACTTTTTACCATTGAGCCATGTTTAGGGAAGCCCTTAGACACACATGCTCTCTCTTAATCCTCAAAATTTCGCTACATGGTCAGTGTTTTAACTTCATTTTATAGGAAAGAAAATTACAACACACACAGTTCAAGTGTCTTATCCAAAGTTACCCAGTTTGTAATTGGTGTCACTGGAATTCAGGGCCCCAAAGTTAAGCTCCATAGGGAGACCTGGGAATACAATTGCTGAATCAGCTTCTTCAGCCGCTATTTCATTCAGAGCTTTGGAAACCACGGAAAGAATAAAAAAGTAAATAAGATGTGGTTTCTCCTATAGAATAGCCTGGGATCCAGTAGCGGCTTTACCTCACTGGAGAACCCTCTATAAAGGGAGGTTATAATTAAACCATTCTATAGTGCCACCAGGCTGAAAAAGCCTGCTACTTTTCATCTTTGCACGTAAGTCTTATATTCCAAACCATTGAAATTCTCACCAGATTCCCACATCCCTTTTGTTTAGGGGGCCAACAATTGATCCCAGCCTTGCAGTGAGGGAAAGACCTGTACTGTCTCATTCCATCCAAATGCTTCATGTGTGCTGTGAGGGAATCCCCTTCTTGGTCCAGCCTGGAGGTCTCAGTGCAATTAAAGTTGTTTGCAAGTTGCTAGAAGTAACACCTAAAGCCTCTCATTGATGGCCAGGCCTCAATGAATTTTTCAGGTGTGTCGAATGATTTTCCCTCATGTCTACATGCAGAGTCTGCTGAGCTCATCTATAGCAGGAAGTGGGATCAGTGAAAACATCAAAAGGGTGGGTAGGCCATGTACTCTCTGAGCATAGCTGGAAGAATAAAACTCAATGTCTAAATGTGCTTTCTCTTCAAAACCTTGATTTTAAAGAAGTTGGTTGGTTTCTTTTTTCTGCACTGACTACCACACTTGGAAAAAAAAAAAAAAAAAAAACCAACCCTTCATTCCAAATGAACCACAGGAGCAATTTTTACAGATTACCCCAGTAGGAGATTAACCGTATATCCTTAAAAAAACATGGCAGGGAGTTGCTTCACTTTGTACGAAGGGCAGTCATCTTGGCTTCGTCCCCCTGACCAACCTGTGGGGC
>SJYT01060499.1:158461-224522 GCA_006410635.1 Cephalophus harveyi
GGTGGGGGGTGGGGGGTGCGGGGGTGGAAGTGAGACAAGCTGTGGTTACTGGCAGGCAGTGGCCGTGACTGTGGAGCCACACAGATGCCAGCTTGCCTCTGCAGAGTCAGCAGGACAGAGAGAGAACTAGGGGAAAAGGGCCCTGAGATGGTGGAGCTACCAGTATCCTGAGGGATCTCCTGATCCACAAGCATCCAAACCAATTAGAATACCACTTGGGTCTCCAAACAAATAGCAACATCATCAGGGGAAACTTTCAAAAATCCTGATTCCGGGAGTACGCAACAGACATACTAAGTCAGAATTATGAGACTACAGACACTTATTTGGGAACCAGTCTTGAGTCTTGTACCTTCATGACAGAGCTGGAGAAGCTGAAGCTAAAGAAGGATCACTATTTGCCCATAGACAACGGCAAAGATTGTCAGAAGCCAGAGCATCGGGCTTCAGCCCAGAATTCCCAGAGTAGAATCTCTCTTCTCTCTAAACTCTTCATCTCCACCTTCTCTACTCTTCCCTTTTCAAGGAATGGTCCCACCAAGCCCCAGAGCTCAAATCACAAGCTTGGGAGTTATCATCACTCTTTTTCATCCTCCACACGAAAAACATTCCCACTCTTGCTGATTTTAGCAATTAATATTGACTAAATAGATTCCCTTTCCATTCCCTAATACACTTTTCCAACTCAACCACCTCCACGCCACCGGAATTGCTGCAATAGCCTCCTAAATAGTATCTCCGCCTCTGGTGTGTCCACTCTATCCATGCTCCATGCTGAAGCCAAGGGACATTTTGTAAAGCACTGAAGCATTCATCTGATTTTGTTACTGCCCTATATGACACCTTTCAATGGCTTCCAAAGAATGAAGACCTCAAACTTTGACCAGCCTTTCATAACCGACTTCATTTTGCTCTTACCCCAACCATCACCTTACATCTCCTTCACTACCAAGTTGCTATTCTTTTAGTATGTAGCCTTCAGTTTCATTCCTTCACTCGTGACTTCCTTTTCTTGAGTGCCTTTATTCCCATTCTCTCTCTCACACACACACACTCACATACACACCATGTCTTCATTCTATAAGTCTTAAACTTTTTAAGTTCCTCCTGTGAGAAGACTTTCTTAATCCCAACCATTCTAACCATTAGGTTAAGAACTTCTTGTCTTTGTCTCCATAGCATCCTATGATTTCCCATCAAATCTTTTATCAGAATATATTCAAACTGTTTCATGTTAAGTTCTTCTCTCTATGATGTTAGTCTCCCTAGTACCAGGATTAATTTCTGGTTTATTTATGTATTCTAAGAATAAAACACAGGATCTGGTATCGTATGTATTTAAAGTTTTGTGGGGGGGACCAAAGCAACTTCTCCTAAACTAGACTGATGGACCTAATCCCTAATTAGTAATTTCTAGTTACTGTCCATGCAGATAATTACCTATGAAATGTGATTGAGAGACCTCAGTAACTCAGTCAGTCCTTAGTCACCTGGAATGGTCAGTACCACCCAGGTCTTCTGTTCTTCTTAGATACCCAGTGCTGTTACATTCCAGGTTTATGAGTAATGCCCTGGGATTGGACAAATCATACCTCCCATTTGATTAGACACCCTACCTGTGTGTAATTCAGTTCAGTTCACTTCAGTCACTCAATCATGTCCGACTCTTTGCGACCCCATGAATCACAGCACGCCAGGCCTCCCTGTCCATCACCATTTCCCGGAGTTCACTCAGACTCACATCCATCAAGTCAGTGATGCCATCCAGCCATCTCATCCTCGGTCGTCCCCTTCTCCTCCTGCCCCCAATCCCTCCCAGCATCAGAGTCTTTTCCAATGAGTCAACTCTTCGCATGAGGTGGCCAAAGTACTGGAGTTTCAGCTTTAGCATCATTCCCTCCAAAGAACACCCAGGGCTGATCTCCTTCAGAATGGACTGGTTGGATCTCCTTGCAGTCCAAGGGACTCTCAAGAGTCTTCTCCAACACCACAGTTCAAAAGCATCAATTCTTCAGTGCTCAGCTTTCTTCACAGTCTGACTCTCACATCCATACATGACCACAGGAAAAGCCATAGCCTTGACTAGATGGACCTTTGTTGGCAAAGTAATGTCTCTGCTTTTGAATATACTATCTAGGTTGGACACAACTTTTCTTCCAAGGAGTAAGCGTCTTTTAATTTCATGGCTGCAGTCACCATCTGCAGTGATTTTGGAGCCCCCAAAAATAAAGTCTGACACTGTTTCCACCGTTTCCCCATCTATTTCCCATGAAGTGATGGGACCAGATGCCATGTGTAATTACTGAATCTTTATGAATATCTTGAGAGGGACATGTTACTGCTCTCAATTTTATGTTTGAAGAAACAGAGTCAGAGGGAGTATAGCAAGGAGTATCAGTTGCCTCTGGTGGTAGACTCCTCTTTCCATTCAGGGAAAGGGAGCCACATTCTTGTCTCAAAAGAGAATTATCTTAATGGATAAAGAAGAGGTGATAGCTTTGAAAGTGTCAGTCGCTCAGTCTTGTCTCACTGTTTGTGACCCCACGGACTGTAGCTCACTAGGCTCCTCTATCCATGGAATTCTCCAGACAAGAATACTGGAGTGGATAGCCATTCCCTTCTCCAAGGGATCTTCCTGACCCAGGCATCAAGCCTGGGTCTCCCACACTGCAGGCAGATTCTTTACCGTCTGAGTCACCAGGGAAACCCAAAGAAGAGCTGATCTGTAGACAGATAGATAGATACATAGATAGATATAGACACACAGTGGAGTTTCTAGTCATAAAAAGAGTGAAATACTGCCGCGTGCAGCAACATGAATGGACTCAGAGATTATTATGCTCACTGAAGTCAGAGAGAGTCAAGAACCACATGATACCACGTATATGCACAATCTAAAACAGAACACACACACAAAATAAGATAGAGCACAAATGAACATACCTGTGAAACAGAAAGAAACTCACAGACATAGAGTACAGACTTGTGGCTGCCAAGGGGGAAGGGGTGTGTGGGGCAGATGAACTAGGAGTTGAGGAGTTTAGGGTTAGGGGAGCTTGGAAACTCTTCTAATTTACATAGCTTACTATTCAAACTCTCCTAGTTTGAATAGTAAAGAGAGACTTATATCTATCTATCTATAGATCAACTCTTCTTTGGGTTTCCCTGGTGACTCAGATGGTAAAGAATCTGCCTGCAATGTGGGAGATCCCTGGGTCAGGAAGCTCCCTTGGAGAAGGGAATGGCTATCCACTCCAGTGGATATATATATAATGGCTATCCACTCCAGTTATATATATATAACTGAATCAGGTTGCTGTACACCAGAAACTAACACAACACTGTAAATTAATTATACTCCAATTAAATTGAAAAGATGAATCATATTTTCAAGAATGATCATAGTAATTTCTGGCTCTCTTTTCACCAGATGGAGAAAATAATGTTAAATATTTAACTCGGTATCCTGTTATATATTATTCATTTAATAATTGAAAAAGCATAAGGCTATTTCAAAAAACTAATGAAAAGAAAAAAGCCTAGAGCACACACAGTTTTGAGGATGAGTAAAGATTATGCAAGCAGTGAGCTTTTAAACTTTAACATTCTTCATAGATACAAGGTGAAATCATTATTAATAAAATGTGATATTCTAAAATAAGTGTGGATTAATATTCATGTTGCAAAACTTATCTTTATACCCTGTCATAAATTTCATTTAAAGAATTAAGCTAACAAAAGGAAAAAATTATACATACAAATAAGTGTATAAGTATGCATCATTTTCTCTCCAAAGGATGTCTTACAAGACTTTAACGAACCTCTAAAACAGATTAAAAAAACAGGCTATTCTTTTGAACTCAGCCTTACTCACTAAATATTCCCAAGTTTACTGAACTGGTAGATAGGACATTTCAGAAAGACCCTTGAGTTCTACAGAATCAACAAAAAAGAGAACAGTCAGTTCTGTAAATTATGGAAAGTTGACACTGGAAGAAAGCTTGAGGACTATTTTGAGCCCATTCCTTATTTCCCAGATCAACAACTGATTGCAAAAGAAAAGAAGGCCTTTTTGCTCACAGTCACAGAGAGCTCACTGGGGAATGGACCTAAATTCAGATTTCTGCCTCCAAAAGTAGACTCGACTCTACCCGCTCTCCCCCACCCATCACCCTTCAAACAAGGAAAAACAAACATTCCTGAGCTATAAAGTGAGATCCACCTGGGGCACTGCAGATTTTAGGTTCAAAGAGGGAAGGCTGACTCCCTGACCCTCCCAAGAGTTTTGCAGACTAGGCCACCCTACACTGAGCAGGGGGTGTCCAGCAGACTCAGAGCCGCCAGGCCCTCACACCATTAATCACTCCCTCCTGAACCACTCTCCAGACCTTCCCTGGGTTCCACTTCCTGACAGGTTGGATATTGTCTCTAAGCTCAGGGTTCATTTTTCTCCCATGTATGGCCCTGCTGTACCCTTTGGCTAAACACTAACCTCTCTTCTCCCACTTTGCCTGATCCAAAGCAGACTATAAGCATCAGCACACTCATTCCCTATGGGTGGTCCTGCTTAGACCTTGACCCTCCAAAAGGGACTCTGTCAAAGACTGATGGCAAGCTTTCCTGTGAGACCAGATCCCTACACCCATGCAAAGGAGAAGTTCAGCCTCTTCCTGCCTCACTTCCCAGGAGCACCCATTTACTGAATTCTTACCTCACACCTGGAGGATCAAGCATCTACAGTATCTACTGTTGTAGATAATTCACATGCACACAGGTCCATTTGGGCATCTTCTATTCAGCTGACAAGATCTGTCCTCAGACTAATTGAATATCACTTGGCACTTACGAAAGATCTTTCAGCTTTGAAATTGACTCATAAGCATGTGTTAATGGACTAGACTTGCCGGCTCCAAATAGTTTCCCTCTACCCCCCAAGCCTCTGGGTATTTATCCAAGATGTACCCATGCTCCGCACAGAACTTTCAGACCTTGACTTGGAAAGTTAGAGAGGTCAGGGCCTCCCAATCTGTCCTGCTCACTATCTGGACCCTCATAGATTTATCCAAGACACGGAATTCCCTTGGGCAGAGCCTCAAGGGAGCACTGTTTCCAGAAGTTTCAGAGAAAACAGAGATAATACATATAGAATTTTGAAATTCAGACAAATTGGGATTCAAAATCCAGAATATGCAGGAGGTAAAATAAGAATCTCTGAGCCCCAGACATTTAATAGCCAAAACAGAAATGATAATACCTGAATGAGCTGGTATTAGGATGAAAGATAAAGAATCTGATGGTTTCAGGGGGATGCCTGGCACTTAGAGGGGACACTAACTGTTTAATGTTACACATACACAGAGTGGCATAACCTGGGCTTCCCTGGTGACTCAGGGGTAAATAATCCAGCTGCCAACCAGGAGATGTGAATGCAGTCCCTGGGTCAGGAAGGTCCCACGCCAGTATTCTTGCCTGGGAAATTCCATGGACAGAGGAGCCTAGTGGGCTACAGTCCACGGGGTCGCAAAAGAATCAGACACGGCTTAGCAACTAAACAACAGTGGCATAGCTCACAAAACTGTGAGTTAGGTCTGATGGCAGCCATCAGTTTAAAAGTGGGGGAACAGAGGCCCAGAAAGATTGAGTAACGTGGATTTGAGCCTTGGAGACAGAGCCTGGCCTCTCATGACCACTGGGTCCCAGTCCTGCCGGAGCTTCTCCGTGCATGGGAGCGCCAGCCTCACCGTCACGCTAAGGACGGTGGCCAAGCCCGTCTGAGTTAGGGATCCCCGAGAGGACACGTCATATTCTCTGCTGCCCTGTGCCAGACCCCTGGGAGATTCTCTTGAATTTGGACAAACAAAATCTTAACTGGGCTTTACATTTTCTGAAAATAATAAAAATAATATTAATAACCTATCAGAAAGAGTTCTGCATACATTTTTTTTTTTCTGTTCTTGGTAGTTTTTGGTCACTTGTAGAAAGAGAAAATTCCTGGAAATAGGCAATCTCTACTGAGCCCCAGCTCTGTTCTCCTCGCCTCCTGCCTCCTCTGTGGGAACTGTTTTCTCACCTGTAAAAACAGGATCATTGCATCTTAACTCAAAGGAGTGCTGGAAGGAAAAAAAAAAAAAAAGATGCTTAGGTTCCCCATCAGCTCAAATGTTCTCAGAGGCCTTGACAGTGTGATTTATGACAACTTCTAACTGAGGGATTTACTGGGACAAATGTCCACTTGGAAAGAAGTGGGCACAAACTCTCAGCCCACAGGGTCTTGAATTTACCCAAGCTTCTTGAAAACCAGCAGTTCTCTCCCTTTCTCCTCTTCGGCAGAAATAGGTCAGATTTTAATTTGTTCAGTTAACCTGTTTGGTGGTACTTACTCTTGTCACATCCTGTATGAAGCTACAAAAACATCAAAATGAATGAAACACAAATCCCGTGTGTGAGGAAACAGCCCACCGTGTGATACAGGCAATGATGGCAAGATTGTTGCTTAGGAAATAGAGTGATTAATTGTGAAGGGAGTCAGGGAAAATTTCAAGGGGAAAGCAAACTTCCTGGCTGGATTCTGATGATCGAGTTGGTGGCTAGGGAGTTGGGCATGGTGGTGAGGGTCTAGGGCTAGAAAGGGCTTCTGAACAGAAGGAATAGAGTGTGGGAAGGTAAGTCTTCATGAAGCATCATGATGTGATAAGACAACTGCTAACATTTAGGTTTGTTTGGCTTAATTATGCCTGGGAGGGGCGATGCTAAGTAGAAAGAGGAGATTTGGAAGGGCCTTGGAAAAAACTCAGGAGCTTGGCATTACATTTCCTTTCATATCCAGCATGTGTAGAAATGTTACCTTGCCTGGATCGTGTCCCTCTGAATCCTAAGAACCAGATATGAGAGGGCCAGCTTCTCCGACAAGACTTCTCCCCTTCACCAAGTCATCCCCATCCAAGACTTGAGTGGGTTCTCCTCTCCCCTCCAGCACCCTGCCCCCAACCTTCAAGGTACCTGAAGTGCTTATGGCAGCAGAAAGTGGGTGCTCCCCTGAGCGGTGGAAAAATAAGCTGCTGAAAGCTTTATTTCCCAGCTCAGAATATTTTTACAAAGTCAACCTACAACGCTTGTCACCACACACTCAACTATTTTTCAGCTTCCTGGCCAAATCTTCTGGACAGGCCCGTGGGGACAGCAAGTGGCGGCAGGAAGGTGGGAGTTACTCTTGGCTCTGGGTCGGCTGGATCTTCTGAGAGCTCTGGATTTGGTTTGGCCAGAGAACACTTCTGGGGGAGGGAGCGGAGGTGAAGTGGAAGCAATTACCCCCCTTGTCTGTGTGCCTTATTCATCGTTTATGACCCACAGGGACCCCAACCCCTTGCCTTCCTAGAGAACGGGGGCTGCCAAGAGAAATGAAGCCAGGGATCTGCCTTCCTCAAGGCCACTGGGTCATGGATTTGGGCCGCAGACAAAGGGGCTTTAATTGATTTGTACCATGTGCAGCACTGGGGTCATGACTCAGCCCAACAGATTCCTCTCTCTTCTCCCACACCAACCAAAGCCTCAGCCAGATGAGGCTGGTGGGTGGATGGTTTAAAATCCAGAAGGGGCAGAGCTGTGTGGGTGAGAGGGCATGTTCAGAGTTTCCAGCAACGATGTTTCTCAGCTCCTGAGGTCTCAAAGCCAGTCTAAATACAAGGTCAAGTGAAAACAGTCCAGGTTTTTCTGGGAATTGGGGTTGACTTTGTCGCTTTTTGTCTAAATAACGGGGAAAAGTGGCTGTTTATAAAAGAATTCACAGCACATCATCAGGCAAAACGGGGGGGAGGGGCCTCAGATTGAATGGGTGCAGTAGTGAAGAGTCTATTTGCCTGTTTTAACGGGGTCTATAAAATGAACGTCACATGTATTCCTCCGGATAAGCTGATGGAGTATGGCCATGGCATCTTTTTCCTTTTACAAATGAAACCATTTATGCAAACATCTAAATGCTGCTGACTGAATACTAGAATGCAGAACTTCTAAATCCTAGAGAAGACTGCATAAGTTTACATGGTACGTGTGTGAGTGCTAAGTCACTTCACACACGTGAAGTGTCCAACTCTTTGCGACTCATGGACTGTAGCCTGCCAAGCTCTTCTCTCCATGGGATTCCACAGGCAAGAATACGGAATGGATTGCCATGCCTTCCTCCAGGGGATCTTCCAATCCAGGGATCTTCCAACCCAGGGATCGAACCTGTATGTTTTACATCTCCTGCATTAGCAGGTGGGTTCTTTACCACTATTGCCACCTGGGAAGCCCAAGGGTACAGAGCATACTGAAAAAAAAATTTTAAGAGTACATTAATAGAAGTGCAAAGACAGCAATTTCTCTGAAGCTCAGAGAGGTGATGTAAACGGATGAATAAAATAAAACCTGTAAATGACAAAGATATCAAACTAACTCTCTGGTGCAATGCATGATTCCTTCTCCCTTTCTATAGAGTTCTCTCTACTCTCTTCTATTTTTTTTTTTTTTAATTTGGAGTATAATTGCTTTACAATGTTGTGTTAGTTTTTTCTATACAACAGCGTCAATCAGCTATTATGTATACATACATCCCTTCCCTCTTTAGCCTCCCTCTCACCCCAACCCCAGCCCGCCCCTCTAGGTCATCACCGAGCACCTTGCTGAGCTCCCTGTTATACAGAAGCTTCCCACTGGCATCTATTTGACACGTGATAGTGTATATTTGTCAGTGATACTCTCTCAATTCTTCCCACTCTCCTTTCCCCACCCTGTTTCTACATGTCCATTCTCCACGTCTGTGCCTCTATTCCTGCCCTGCAGTGCCATTTTTCTAGATTCTATATATATGCATTAATATACATTTTTTTCTCTTTCTGACTTACTTGACTCTGTATGATAGACTCTGGGTCCATCCACATCACTATGAATGACCCAATTTCATTCCTTTTTCTGACTAAGTGATAATCCATTGACTATATATACCCATCTTCTGTATCTCTTCCTCTGTCAATTGATCTACTTTTTGTTTTAAACATTCAAATCTGAAGTCATATTCCCCATCTGGCATGCTTTTGAGATTTGCAGGAATGGAGGGTATTTACCTGTTCTGAGTATATTTATTTTCACCTGAATCAGAGGTCAGACATTACTATTCTGAGAGGCTATAGGCCGTTGCCCTGCTGAGAGGCTATTTCTCTACATGTCCTTGCCCCCTGCCCACTGCAGTACCCCTGGAGCCTCATCTTGCCCCTCTCCTCTTGTCCTCAGTTCCAGGGCTTCAAAGAATGGTAATCATTTCAGCTAGACAATTAAATTCAGTTCAGTTCAGTTCAGTTGCTCAGTCCTGTCCGACTCTTTGGAACCCCATGAACTGCAGCACGACAGGCCTCCCTGTCTATCACCAACTCCCAGAGTTCACCCACACCCATGTCCATTGAGTCGGTGATGCCATCCACCCATCTCATCCTCGGTCGTCCCCTTTTCCTCCTGCCCTCAATCCCTCCCAGCATCAGAGTCTTTTCCAATGAGTCAACTCTTTGCATGAGGTGGCCAAAGTATTGGAGCTTCAGCTTCAGCTTCAGTCCTTCCAAAGAACACCCAGGGCTGATCTCCTTCAGAATGGACTGGTTGGATTTCCTTGCAGTCCAAGGGATTCTCAAGAGTCTTCTCCAACACCACAGTTCAAAAGCATCAATTCCTCAGCACTCAGGTTTCTTCACAGTCCGACTCTCACATCCATACATGACCACAGGAAAAACCATAGCCTTGACTAGATGGACTTTTCCTGGCAAAGGAATGTCTCTGCTTTTCAATATGCTATCTAGGTTGGTCATAACTTTCCTTCCAAGGAGTAAACGTCTTTTAATTTCATGGCTGCAATCACCATCTGCAGTGATTTTGGAGCCTAAAAAAATAAAGTCTGACACTGTTTCCACTGTTTCCCCATCTATTTCCCATGAAGTGATGGGACCAGATGCCATGATCTTCATTTTCTGAATGTTGAGCTTTAAGCCAACTTTTTCACTCTCCTCTTTCACTTTCATCAAGAGGCTTTTGAGTTCCTCTTCACTTTCTGCCATAAGGGTGGTGTCATCTGCATATCTGAGGTTATTTACATTTCTCCTGGCAATCTTGATTCCAGCTTGTGTTTCTTCCAGTCCAGCATTTCTCATGATGTACTCTGCATATAAGTTAAATAAGCAGAGTGACAATATACAGCCTTGACGTACTCCTTTTCCTGTTTGGAACCAGTCTGTTGTTCCATGTCCAGTTCTAACTGTTGCTTCCTGACCTGCATACAGGTTTCTCAAGAGGCAGGTCAGGTGGTCTGGTATTCCCATCTCTTTCAGAATTTTCCACAGTTTATTGTGATCCACACAGTCAAAGGCTTTGCCATAGTCAATAAAGCAGAAATAGAATTTTTTTTGGAACTCTCAAAGAAAACCATAAACAAAACAAAAAGACAACCTACAGAATGGGAAAAAATATTTGTAAACAGTGCAACTGACAAAGGCTTTATTTCTAAAATACAATATGTAAAAAGCTCATACAACTGAACAACAAAAGAAGAAACAAACAACCCAATAGAAAAATGGGCAGAAGACTTAAATAGACATTTCTCCAAAGAAGAAATACAAATAGCCAATAGGCACATGAAAAGATGCTCAACATCTCTAATTATTAGAGAAGTGCAAATCAAATCTACATGAGGTATGACATACCCATCAGAATTATTGTTCAGTTGCTCAATCATTCCAACTGTTTGCGGCCCCATGGACTGCAGTACTCCAGGCTTTCCTGTCCTTCACCATCTCCAGAATTTACTCAGACTCATGTCCATTCAGTCAATGATGCCATCCAACCATCTCATCCTCTGTCATCCCCTTCTCATCAATGGCTTTAATCTTTCCCAGCATCAGGGTCTTTTCTAATGAGTCTGCTCTTTGCATCAGGTGACCAAAGTATTGGAGCTTCAGCTTCAGCATCAGTTCTTCCAATGAATATTCAGGGTTGGTTTTCTTTAGGATTGACTGGTTTGATCTCCTTGCTGTCTAAGGGACTCTCAAAAGTCTTCTTCAATACCACAGTTTGAAAGTATCAATTCTTTGGCACTCAGAATGACCATCATTAAAAACTCTACAAATAACAAATGCTGGAGAGGATGTGGAGAAAAGGGAGCCCTCCTACACTGATGGTGGGAGTTAAGTTGGTGTAGTCACTGTGGAAAACAGTATGTTCCTCAGAAAACTGAAAATAGAATTACCATATGATCCAGCACTCCCACTCTTGGGCTTATATTGAGATAAAACTATTTCAAAAAGATGTGCACATTTATGTTCATATCACTACTCACAATAGCCAAGACATGGAAAGAATCTAAATGTCCACTGATGAATGGATGAAGATGTGGTACATATATACAATGGAATACTACTCAGCCATAAAAAAGAACCAAATAATGCCATTTGCAGCAACATGGATGTAACTGGAGATTATCATACAAAATGAAGTAAGTCAGAAAGAGACAGACAAATACCATGAGATCTCACCTGTATGTGGAATCTAAAATAAGACACAAATCAACCTGTCTGTAAAAGAGAAACAGGCTCATGGACACAGAGAATGAACTCGTAGGTGCCAAGGGAGAGGAGGTTGAAGGAGGGATGGCGTGGTAGGTTGGGGTTAACAGATGTAAGCAGACATATGGAATGCACAAACAATAAAGTTCTACCGTATAGCACAGAGAACGATTATTCTCTACACTATCCTATGATAAAGCATAATGGAAAAGAGTATAAATAAAGGAATATATTTATGTATAACTGAATCACTTTGCTCTACAGCAGAAATTAACACAACATTGTAAATCAACTATAATTAAAAAGAAAGTTATGGAAGGTTGAAGTTTTAGTAAGTAGAGATACATTTATAACTTTTCCAGATAGTCACAATAAGGGTTGTTTTAAGCAATTGGTTTTGCAAACGAGGTATATAAACAATTAGGGTAGAAAGTTTACAATTTTTAATGATACATATAGAATATAAGATTGCATTAAGTATTCACTAAAGTTTTAAGAAACTGTTATTCCATTAAGCTAGCAAAAAAATAGTTGCAAAAACTCGGTAAGAAGTTTCAAAGAAGGCCTTTTTAAAAAGGTTTTCCTAGTTTGCTCAAAAACTCTATTAAAGAATTATTGTATTTATTTCTAATTATTTTCTATTAACTGGTATTCCCATCTCTTTCAGAGTTTTCCACAGTTTATTGTGATCCACACAGTCAAAGGCTTTGTCATAGTCAATAAAACAGAAATAGATGTTTTTCTGTACTCTCTTGCTTTTTTGATGACCCAGCAGATGTTGGGAATTGGATCTTTGGTTCCTCTGCCTTTTCTAAAACCAGCTCGAACATCTGGAAGTTCACAGTTCAAGTACTGCTGAAGCCTGGCTTGGAGAATTTTGAGCATCACTTTACTAGCGTGTGAGATGAGTACAGTTGTGCAGTAGTTTGAGCATTCTTTGGCATTACCTTTCTTTGGGATTCGAATGAAATCTGACCTTTTCCAGTCCTGTGGCCACTGCTGAGTTTTCTAAATTTGTTGGCATATTGAGTGCAGCACTTTCACAGCATCATCTTCCAGGATGTGAAATAGCTCAACTGGAATTCCATCACCTCCACTAGCTTTGTTCATAGTGATGCTTTCTAAGGCCCACTTGACTTCACATTCCAGGATGTCTGGCTCTAGGTGAGTGATCACACCATGGTGATTATCTGGGTCATGAAGCTCTTTTTTGTACAGTTCTTCTTTGTATTTTTGCCACCTCTTAATATCTTCTGCTTCTGTTAGGTCCATACCATTTCTGTCCTTTATCGAGCCCATCTTTGTATGAAATGTCCCCTTGGTGTCTCTAATTTTCTTGAAGAGATCTCTAGTCTTTCCCATTCTGTTGTTTTCCTCTATTTCTTTGTATTACACAACTGCATACACAATTAAATTACTGTACTTTATTAACCAAACCACCTTAGCTTGCTTTATTGCATCACTCCATCAGCTCTCCATCTCTAATCAGAAAGGGGAAAGTCTGTGACTTTTTTTTATAAACAAGAATTTCCCAGAAAGCTTCACAACCTGGTCCCATGTCCACCCCCAAACCAATCACTGGCAAAGGGAATGGATGATATGAAGATAATAAGGATTTTCTTTAGAGCAAAGGAGCAAAGGATAACATCACCCTCCCTGAGCCTTATGGGGAAGATGACATCTGAACAATATCGGAGCTTGGAATGCAAGAAAATGAGGAGAAGGCATTTAGTACACCAGCATTCATCCTTAGCTGCACTAACAAGCTAGAAGTCTTGTTCAATTGCTCAGTCATGTCTGACTCTTTGGAATCTTCTGTCCTCAGTAAATAGCAGGCCTTGTTGTTCTGTCCTCAGTAGACAGCAGGCCTTGTTGCTCAGTCACTCAGTCATGTCCGACTCTTTTAAACAAAAGTTTATTTCTCATTTACTCTGAGTCTGTTATTAGTCATGTGGTCAACCCTCATGCAAAGGAGACTGGGAAATGTCTAGGAGAGCACAGGTATCAGTAAGACTCACAGGTTATGTCTCAGTGGACAATTCACAGAACTATGAGTGTGTTTCCTTCAACAAGTGTTGTCTCATGTGAGTCTCCACTCGTAAGAAAACAAAATTGATCAGCTGTTCTGACATTGTCATCTCTTCTTAAATCTGCAACCATTCCATACCAACTCTCTAGGTCAGGTTCAATATATAATAAATAGCTGTGTCTCTCTCCCGGTCCAATTCCTTTTCTCTGGCATTTACCTAAAATATAAATATAAATGATAGGGTAATGCGCAGAGATTTTTTTTTTTCCATTGCCCACAGAAAACACCAAGTACTGAAGCTATTTTTACCCTTGTTACTTTCTCAGCTTCCTTTAGCTGCTTTCATTTAATATGCTTATATATGGTATACTCTGACAGACCTTAGTCTCAGAATGCCATTCCCCAAGTTTAAAAAACACATTTCCTTAAGCTTTTTTCCCCATATAAAACTCTTCTTCCTCATCATTTTCTTTCTATTTTGGCAGGAGAACAAGAATTACATCATAGCCTTGTGGTCTGGGTCTCTTTGACCACGGNGCTGCTTTCATTTAATATGCTTATATATGGTATACTCTGACAGACCTTAGTCTCAGAATGCCATTCCCCAAGTTTAAAAAACACATTTCCTTAAGCTTTTTTCCCCATATAAAACTCTTCTTCCTCATCATTTTCTTTCTATTTTGGCAGGAGAACAAGAATTACATCATAGCCTTGTGGTCTGGGTCTCTTTGACCACGGCTTGTCAGAGATGGAGCTAAGAATGAGGAAATGTGGACGGTTTCCAGTTGCATTCTATGGTTTTCTTCCTGTGGTAGCCTTTTGCCTCCAGAAAATTCTAGGGAAATCCAGTGTGGGCCATGGATGAGGAAATTAAACGTTCCACTTCTATCCTCAGTAGAGAGCAGGCCTTGTTGCTTAAACCACAGTTAGTTAATGGAGAGGAACCAACCTTTGCTTGAATCAAAGTCACAAAGCAATGATCAAGCTTTGAGTGCACGTGAGCGGTCCAAGGTCAAGGACTAGAGACGGGAAACTGTAAGAAACCATCTCCAATTCAAGTGACTTTTCTCGAGGAGACTTCAAATTTTCCAAAATGACATTCCTAATCCTTTCTGTCTTAGCTGAAATTACCATTTATCTCCATAAAAAGAGTCTGGTACGTAACATCAGGCTGAAGTTAATCAGGAGATATGCAATTTGTACCCAGCTGTGCTATTAACTAGCTCTGAGACCTTGAGCAAAATTATCCCCTCTATGAATCTATCCCCACACTGAACAATAGAGAAGCTTTAGGAACCTGTCCAGTATGAGGGACCATATCTAGTTTAGCTCTGGGTCCCAGCCCTTGGCATGTGGTCTGATTCTTGATGCATAATCAGCACCTAGAGAATGATTAATGAACGCCATTGCATTAGTCTGCTCAGGCGGCCATAACAGAACATCACAGACCCAGTGACTTAATAGAAATTTATCTTCTCACAATTCTGGAAGTTAGAAGCCCAAGATCAAGGTGTTTTTAGAGCTAGTTTCTAGTGAGGCCCTTCTTGGCTTGTGGATGCAGCCTTTTCACCGTGTCCTCACATGGCCTCTTCTCTTTTCAGAGAGAGAGCAAGTGTCTGGTGTCTTTTTCTTTTCTTGTAAGGACATCGGTCCTTTTAGATTAGGGTCCCACCCTGTGACCTCATTTAACTTTAATTGCCACCCTACAAATATGGTCACTTTAGGGGTTAGGTCTTCCACATATGAAGAAGGAGGAGGACATTTCAGCCCATAATAGAGATCTTTCTTTCTTTAAATCTTGTAATGGAGCAATATAACCTTCAGTTCAGTTCAGTAGCTCAGTCATGTCCGACTCTTTGCGACACCATGAAGTGAATCACAGCACACCAGGCCTTCCTGTCCATCACCAACTCCTGGAGTCCACCCAAACCCATGTCCATCGAGTCAGTGATGCCATCCAACCATCTTATCCTCTGTCATCCCCTTCTCCTCCTGCCCTCAATCTTTCCCAGTATCAGGGTATTTTCCAATGAGTCAGCTCTTCACATCAGGTGGCCAAAGTATTGGAGCTTCAGCTTCAACATCACTCCTTCCAATGANATGTCCATCGAGTCAGTGATGCCATCCAACCATCTTATCCTCTGTCATCCCCTTCTCCTCCTGCCCTCAATCTTTCCCAGTATCAGGGTATTTTCCAATGAGTCAGCTCTTCACATCAGGTGGCCAAAGTATTGGAGCTTCAGCTTCAACATCACTCCTTCCAATGAACACCAAGGACTGATCTCCTTTAGGATGGACAGGTTGGATCTCATTGCAGTCCAAGGGACTCTAACCTTAGCTCATTGTATTTCTTTTGTAGAAATTCATGTAATCTCATATGGATCATGCTGTTCTCATATAGTTTATTATTAAAAACATTGTCAAATGTAAATGTCACTGCAGGTAATTCAGAAACATTTAGGTAATTGAGCTTTAAAGGCAAATTTAATGATATTTTCACTGTAGAGAAGAACTCCAGTTCTACCAAACTCAGGGTAAGATGACTTTCTCACACTTACCTTGTCACAGAACTTAAAACTGGATCCCTTTGTGCATTTACTAACAAACCAGCTTTCCATCCTTGAAATAATGTCTTAAAATATATACATATTGTTTTTTTAATACTTGTGATTTAATTTTAAATGTTTATAAGGACCTTATTGTTGTTGTTCAGTTACCTGCTGCTGCTAAGTTGCTTCAGTCGTGTCTGACTCTGTGCGACCCCATAGATGGCAGCCCACCAGGCTCCTCTGTCCCTGGGATTCTCCAGGCAAGAACACTGGAGTGGGGTGCCATTTCCTTCTCCAATGCATGAAAGGGAAAAGTGAAAGTGAAGTCGCTCAGTCATGTCAGACTCTTTGCAACCCCATGGACTGCAGACCACCAGGCTCCTCCATCATGGGATTTTCCAGGCAAGAGTACTGGAGTTGGGTGCCATCACCTTCTCTGTTCAGCCACCTAGTTGTGTCCAATTATTCACATCCCATGGAGTGCATCACACCAGGCTTCCCTATCCTTCACTATCTCCTAGAGTTTGCTCAAATTCATGTCAGTTGAGTCAGTGATACCATCCAACCATCTCATCCTCTGTCACCCCCTTCTCCTCCTGCTCTCAATCTTTCCCACCTTCAGGGTCTTTTCCGATGAGTCAACTCTTTGCACCAGGTGCCCAAAATATTGGAGCTTCAGCTTCAGCATCAGTCTTTCCAATGAATATTCAGGGTTGATTTCCTTTAGGATTGACTGATTTGATCTCCTCGCAGTCCAAAGTACTCTCAAGAATCTTCTCCAGCACCATAATTTGAAAGCATCAATTCTTTGACACTCAACCTTCTTTATGGCCCAATTCTCACATCTGTACATGACTACTGGAAAAATCTTAACTCTGACTATACAGAACTTTGTCAGCAAAGTCATGTCTCTGCTTTTTAATAGGCTGTCTAGGTTTGTCATAACTTTTCTTCCAGAAACAAGTGCTTTTAATTTTGGGGCTGCGGTTACCATCTGCAGTGAGTTTGGAGCCCAAGAAAATAAAATCTTTCACTGTTTCTACTTTTTCCCCATCTATTTGCCATGACATATGAAACCTATATGCAGGTCAGGAAACAAAAGTTAGAACTGGACATGGAACAACACACTGGTTCCAAATAGGAAAAGGAGTACAGCTTACTCCTTGGAAGGAAAGTTATGACCAACCTAGATAGCATATTGAAAAGCAGAGACATTGCTTTGCCAGGAAAGGTCCATCTAGTCAAGGCTATGGTTTTTCCTGTGGTCATGTATGGATGTGAGAGTCAGACTGTGAAGAAAGCTGAACATTGAGGAATTGATGCTTTTGAACTGTGGTGTTGGAGAAGACTCTGAGAATCCCTTGGACTGAAAGGAGATCCAACCAGTCCATCCTTAAGGAGATCAGTCCTGGGTGTTCTTTGGAAGGACTGATGTTGAAGCTGAAACTCCAATACTTTGGCCACCTCATGCGAAGAGTTGACTCATTAGAAAAGACTCTGATGCTGGGAGGGATTGGGGGCAGAAGGAGAAGGGGACGACAGAGGATGAGATGGCTGGATGGCATCACCCACTCAATGAACATGAGTCTGAGTGAACTCCGGGAGTTGGTGATGGACAGGGAGGCCTGTCGTGCTGCGATTCATGGGGTCACAGATAGTCGGACACAACTGTGCAACTGAACCGACTGACTGACCAATGGGATGAGCATCATGGGATGCCATCATTTTGGTTTTTAGAGTGTTGAGTTTTAAGCAAGTTTAGAGTGTTGAGTTTTAAGCCAGCTTTTTCACTCTCCTCTTTTACCCTCATCAAGATGCTCTTTAATTCCTCTTCACTTTCTGCCATTAGAGTGGTATCATCTGCATATCTGAGGTTTCTGATATTTCTTCCAGCAATCTTTATTCCAGCTTATGATTCATCCAGCCTGGCATTTCGCATGCTGTACTCTATATATAAGTTAAAAAATACGCAGTGACCTTATATAACCTGATGTATTCCTTTCCCAGTTTTGAACCAGTACTTTGTACCATGTCAAGTTCTAACTGTTGCTTCCTGACCTGCATACAGGTTTCTCAACAGACAGGTCAGGTGGTCTGGTATTCCCACTTCTTTAAGAATTTTCCACAGTTTGTTGTGATCTACATAGTTCAAGGCTTTAGCATATTCAGTGAAGCAGAAATAGATGTTTTTATAGAATTCTTTTTTTTTTTCCCCTATGATCCAGTACATGTTGGCAATTTGATCTCTGGTTCTTCTGCCTTTTCTAAATCCAACTTGTACATCTGGAAATTCTTAGTTCACCTACTACTGAAACCTAGCTTGAAAGATTTTGATCATTACCTTGCTATCAGGTGAAGTGAGTACAGTTGTGTGGTAATCTGAACATTCTTTGGCATTGCCCTTCTTTAAGACTGGAATGAAAACTGACCTTTTTCAATCCTATGACCACTTCTCTGTTTTCCAAATTTACTGACATATTGAGTGAAACACTTTAACAGCATCATCTTTTAGGAGTTTAAACAACTCAGCTGGAATTTGATCTCTTCCACTAGCTTTGCTCATAGCAATGCTTTCTAAGGGTTTCCACAGTGACACAAGTGTTAAAGAATCCACCTACCAATGCAGGTAGATGTAAGAGATCCAGGTTTGATCCCTGGGTGAAGAAGATGCCCTAGAGGTAGGCACAGTAATCCACTCCAGTATTCTTGCCTGGAGAATCCCATGGACAGAGGAGCCTGGCAGGCTACAGCCCATAGGGCCGCACAGTCAGACACGACTAAAGTGACTTAGGACGCATGCACAATGTTTTCTAAGGCCCACTTGACTTCACACTCCAGGATGTCTGGCTCCAGCTGAGTGACCACACCAATGTGGTTACCCAGGCCATTAAGACCTTTTTTGTGTAGTTCTTCAGCGTATTCTTGCCACCTCTCTTTAGTCTCATCTGCTTCTGTTAGGTCCTTACCTCTCTTGTCCTTTATTCTGCCCATCTTTGCATGAAATGTTCCCTTGGCATCTTCTATTTTCTTGAAGAGATCTCTAGTCTTTCCCATTCTATTTTTTTCCACTATTCCTTTCCATTGTTGACTTAAGAAGGCTTTCTTATCTCTCCTTGCTTTTCTCTGGAACTCTGCATTTGGTTGGGTATATCTTCCACTTTCTCTTTTGCCTTTGGCTTCTCTTCTTTTCTCAACTATATTCCTGTGCTAAATGAGAAATGTGCCAACAATTTGATACAGGAGAACCTTTCACTGTTCCGAATTCCTTCACATCTTATTCAGGTGTAAGTTAAAGTCAGAGAGAGAAAGGAGCAAAGTACATTATTCATCATATTGTAAAAACCATCTGTGAAAGGTAAATGCAGGTTCCCTATCCTTGGAGCAGTGCTATGATATTGATCAAGGTTGCTCATGTTACTTGTATTATGGAATCATATAATTGTAAGTGAGATCTCCCAGATACAAAATGTAATAGAAGACTTTCCTTCAGTACCAAATGAAGGTGATGAAGGTAATCATACAAATGTAAAATATATTAAAAATATATAATTATTATATTGGGATTGATCTTTAATATTTATTTAATAATGTATTACTTCCATTACAAATCCTATTTGAGAGTCTGCTGTATTTGCTGAAATTTTACCACATTTCACATGCATTTTTCATGTCATCAGGGACCCTAGTCAAAACTATGCTATAACATTTTTGGCAGAAAATAGTCTATTTTAATCATTAACAAGCTACTTTCCAAGTTTATCTAAAAGCAGATGTTCAAATTCACCTTTGAGGGTTATTGGCACTTTTGTCTGGGGGAGAAGGGAATTCAGGGTTTTAAGGAGCCTTTTGTTCCTCAAAGATAAGGTCAGAATTCCATTTTATTTGAAGACGATGAGAAAATAAAGTGTTCTTTGCATAAGGGCATTGTGGGCAGATATGCATCTCTGAGATTATTTTTTTCTTTCATTAAAGTCACTGTGTGATTTTTTTTTCCCCTTTCTTGGGGAATTTCAGATGATCTCTGGACTAAATGCAGGGAAATTCATGGTAGTAGTAATATGCCCTCAGAGTGTGATTTGCATTGCAGGCAGATTCTTTACCAGCTGAGCCACTAGGGAGCCCAAGAATACCAGAGTGGGTAGCCTATCCCTTCTCCAGTGGATCTTCCCAACCCTGGAATCGAACTCGGGTCTTCTGCATTAGAGGCAGATTCTTTACCAACTGAGCTATCAGGGGAGCCCCTCTCTTAAATCATACAGCTTGCAAATTGCTTTGCACATTTTAACCCAATTAATTTTTGCAGGAACCTTAAGAGACAAGCACTGTAGGATGCCCTCTCTACAGAGTAGTAAGCTAAGACACAGAGAGGTAACTTGCCCAGGGTCACCTAGCTTTGTTGTTCTTCAGTCACTAAGTCGCATCTGACTCTTTGTGACCCTATGGACTGAAGCACACTAGGCTCCTCTGTCCTCTACTATCTCCCAGAGTTTGCTCAAATTCATGTTTACTGATTTGGTGATACTTTCTAGAGCTTCCCAGATGGTGCAATGGTAAAGATGTGCCTGCCAGTGTAGGAGATGCAAGAGACGTGGGTTCAGTCCTAAGGTTGGGAAGATCCCCTGGAGAAGGAAATGGCAACCTGCTCCAGTATTCTTTCCTAGAGAATTCCATGGACAGAGGAGCCTGGCGAGCTACCATCCGTGGGGTCCTGAAGAGTCAGACACAGCTTAGAGACTGAGTATCTAACCATTTCATCCTCTGCCACCCTCTTTTCCTCCTGCCTTCAGTCTTTCCCAGTATCGGGG
The DNA here is from genome assembly GCA_006410635.1 of Cephalophus harveyi. Lineage (NCBI taxonomy): Eukaryota > Metazoa > Chordata > Mammalia > Artiodactyla > Bovidae > Cephalophus > Cephalophus harveyi. The sequence continues at coordinate 179,421 of SJYT01060499.1, forward strand.
TCTTTTCCTGTGAGTAAGCACTTCTCATCAAGTCTAAGTATTTGAGCTTCAGCAACAGTCCTTCCAGTGAATATTCAGGGATGATTTCCTTTAGGATTGACTGAAGAAGATTCTTCAGGGTCCTTAGACTACAAAGAAATCACACAGCTAATAAGCTGCAGAAACTGGATTCAAACTCAGTCACCATGACTGACAGTCTAACTAGGAAGGGGTTAGCTGTCCTTGGCATCCTAGTGACACAATGGAATAGGTAATTGGGGTAAGGAAGAGGGTGGGGATAAGAAAATAGCTAATTTAGAACTCAATTGATGGGAATACCACTCATAACTAGTCTTAGTCATAACCAGGGTTTAAGAGAGATCCATATATTATTCAGAGTCTTCCCTGGTGGCTCAGATGGTAAAGCATCTGCCTGCGATGCGGGAGACCTGGGTTCGATCCCTGGGTTGGGAAGATCTCCTGGAGAAGGAAACGGCAACCCACTCCAGTACTCTTGCCTGGAAAATCCCATGGACAGAGGACCCTGGTAGGCTACAGTCCATGGGGTCGCAAAGAGTCGGACACGACTGAGCAACTTCACTTCACTTCACTTCATATATTACTCAAATCCACTGTAAGGTAGTGACACAATAAAATAGTAAATTTTATTCTGTGTATTGCAAACTAAGCATGTGCTTAGTTCTTTACATGCATTATCTCGTTTATTCTTTAGAATAGTGTGGAGAATCATTGACAAAGGAAACCAGAATCCAACACATGGTAAGTTTTGTAGGGTTTAGGCTTCAGGGTTGGTGTGAGAGAAAAGAATCCAGTGAATTTAGATACAGGTTGGAAAACTATAAGGTGAATAGAGGTGAAATATTCATGACTCAGATTAGGAGAAAGGTGAATTTGTTCTCGTCAGATTTGGCAATGTAGATCATGGTTTTCTTGATAACCAAGGACAAGGCTGAGCCCCTAAAGTTGATCAGATGATAGTACCAATGCTTTATGTCATGGTGGAGCCATGATAATAATAGCTCAGGTCTATTTCATGCCAGGAGAAAGCTAACTTTATGGAAAGTTTAGATCCTGATATCCAGAATGTAATCTACCCTAGGTAGTCATAGTAAACTTTAAATTGCAGTTTTTGAAAATGAAAGAAATATAAAATAGGAATTTAACAAAATCAACCAGCATCAATGACACTCAAGTGGTTTCTTTGTTCAATCACTAAGTCGTGTCTGACTCTGTGACCCCATGGACTGCATCACACCAGGCTTCCTTGTCCTCCATAATCTCCTAGAGTTTGCTCAAACTCATGTCCATTGAGTTGGTGATTACTGGACTACATTTCTTATACATAGCTCACAGGAGGTAAATACAACTGCCCTCTTTCATGGGTACCATGCAAATATCTCTATTATCTTTCTATCTATCCACACACATATGCACACTAAATTATATACTATTAAAAATCAGAAACTGTGACTAGAAAAATAAGTCGTGGAGAGATTGGAAGTTGCTGGTTTTGAAGATGCAGGAAGGATCCATGAGCTAAGGAATACAGGGCACCCCTGAACTAGAAAAGGCAAGGAATCAGCTTCTCCCCTAGAAGCTCCAGAAAGAACGCAGCCCTGCCAACACCTTGATTTCAACCCAAGGAGGCCTGCCTTGCATGTCTGGTCTCTAGACCTGAGGCACTAATGTGGAGTATGAGTGAGGGTTCACTAGACCCAGCCTGGCAGGCTGCCTTTTTCTTACCTCTGGGAATCAGAGGGGCATCAAACCACAACATGAGGCTTAACTGCAGAGTTTTACCCCTTTCACAGAATGAACAAAGCTGTTACTACAAGGGAACTAAATCAACAGGAAGGCAGCAAGTGGGAGGCAAGCCTCGTGTGCTGAGGTTTTCCTCTAGTGGGAAGACGTCACGACACATTCAGAACAAAAGACTCGTCTTTTCATCGACTTTAACTTCTCAGGAGTTGCCAGGCCCTTGGTCTTCTGAGAACTCTTCACCTCCTTGGCTCTACACATGTGTTTTCTGCATAATATTGAACAGTAACCTCTTTAAAAATGGTACAAATTTGCAAAGCAGAAATAGAGCCACAGATAGAGAAAACAAACTTATGGCCATTGGGGGAAAAGCAGATGGGGGAAGGAATAAACTGGGAGATTGGGAATGACATATACACACTGCTATATAGATAACTAATAAGGACCTACTGTATAACACAGGGGACTCTACTCGATGGCCTTTATGGGAAAAGAATCTAAAAAAGAGTGGATATATGTGCTTGTATAACTGATTCACTTTGCTATACACCTGAAATGAACACACTTTGAAAACCAAATATACTTCAATAAAAATTTAAAAATAAATAAATAAATAAAATTAAATAGTAGCCTTTGAGTCCCCCATATCCCGGTGTGCTCTGGACTCACAGACCATGTTTTTCAAACACAGACACACACAAGAGACCTGACTCTGTGCTGGCTGGCAAAATAAAACAACTTTTAATTGCTAAAAAAACAAAACAAAAACAGAATCAAATCAACAGCCCCTGCCCTTTAGGGCACCAGGTAATACTCTGGTATCCAAGGAGTTTCTAGGCAGGGAGAGAAGAGGGAGTGGGAACCAACAACAAAAAAACAAGAAATCTCCCAACAGCAAAGCTCCCACTGCAGCAACAAGAAGCCAAGTCAGAATGTTTGGAGAACACAGAGCTTCAGACAATAGACTCATTGTATTTGCATCTCAGAACTCCAGCCTCTCACTATACTTCAATAAAAATTTAAAAATAAATAAATAAATAAAATTAAATAGTAGCCTTTGAGTCCCCCATATCCTGGTGTGCTCTGGACTCACAGACCATGTTTTTCAAACACAGACACACACAAGAGACCTGACTGTGCTGGCTGGCAAAATAAAACAACTTTTAATTGCTAAAAAAACAAAACAAAAACAGAATCAAATCAACAGCCCCTGCCCTTTAGGGCACCAGGTAATACTCTGGTATCCAAGGAGTTTCTAGGCAGGGAGAGAAGAGGGAGTGGGAACCAACAACAAAAAAACAAGAAATCTCCCAACAGCAAAGCTCCCACTGCAGCAACAAGAAGCCAAGTCAGAATGTTTGGAGAACACAGAGCTTCAGACAATAGACTCATTGTATTTGCATCTCAGAACTCCAGCCTCTCACAGGATAACTTGGGCTCCCAGATTCTCCCAGTGTAGAACAGGAGCAGATCAGCGTCATTTTCAGCCTGTCTTCATGAGCCCCACACTTGACAAGGACACTTAACTCCAAGTTCTGTGAAATACCTCTTGTGTTTGGTAAATGAGCTGTGCTACCTAAGGATTGCCAAGCAGTTTTAAATTTGCTGTTCTTCTGTGGGTCTTAGAGCTATACTCCTCATTCACGTAGCAGCGGCTAAAGGTTTTTATCTCAGAACAGACATAGAAAGATGATCCCCAAACTCAGAGACAACATTACCTTTTCAGAATTAAACTAAAGAAAGTGTTCTGTTGTTGTTCACTCACTAAGTCATGTCTGATTCTTTGGGACCCTATGGACTACAGCATGCCAGGCTTCCCTGTTCTTCATCATCTCCCAGAATTTGCTCAAACTCATGTTCACTGAGTTGGGGATGCCATCCAACCATCTCATCCTCTGTTGTCCCCTTCTCCTCCTGCCTTCTATCTTTCCCAGCAGCAGGGTCTTTTCCAATGAGTAGGCTATTCCCATCAGGTGTCCAAAGTATTGCAGCTTTGGCTTCAGCATCAGTCCTTCTAATGAATATTCAGGGTTGATTTCCTTTAGGATTGATTGGTTTGATCTCCTTGCAGTCCAAGGTACTCTCAAGAGTCTTCTCCAACACCACAGTTCAAAAGCATCAATTCTTCGGCGCTCAGCCTTCTTTACACTCCAACTCTCACATCCATACATGACTACTGGAAAAATCATAGCTTTGGTAGACAGACCTTTGCCAGCAAAGTGATGTGTCTGCTTTTTAATATGCTATCTAGGTTTGTCACAGCTTTTCTTCCAAGGAGCAAGCGTCTTTTAATTTCATGGCTGCAGTCACCATCCACAGAGATTTTAGAGCCCAAGAAAATAGAGTCTTTCAGTGTTTCCATTGAAAAGGAAATTGCTAATTGACACTTATTTAATAAGTCATACAAGGATTTCTGGATCCAGCCCCTGTGTATCTTCCCAGCCACATTTCTTGAAACTCTCATGAACACACACACCGCCTTGCAGCCGACCAATTCACACTTTCCTGAGTCCATCACACCTTGATGCGCCTCCTGACTCTTCATACCTGTTCCTCCTGCCTCCAGTGCCCCTCTCAGCTCGTCACTTGACTGGCTAACTCCCACTCTTAGGCTTTGGTTCAGGCAGATCCCTTATTCTTGGAAGTATTTGCTTATAACTCTCATCTACCTTGAGTTGCCTTCTTTTTTTCTTCTTCAGTGTTCTCCCTCTCACCTCCTCTACCCCCCACAGAATATATATGTTATACAATTTAGAATAGTAGATCTCTTATCATGGAATTCAAGGTCATCACCACTGATTTCTTTCTCTGTCTTTTGCACAAGACTTGATGAACAGAACACATCTCATTCATATATGAATTCCTAGTGTCCTATCTAGGACTTGGCTCAGAGTCGCTTGGCAAAATGATGACAGAATGAGATAGGGTGTGAGAAATGTAACTGAGAAAGTCTGCAGAAGTTCCAAGTATAATTAAGATGAATGTGATAGATCCTCAGAAATGGGATATAACCAAAGCCGCCTCACATAATACACCCTGTGTAATTGGATTTACTCTGTCAAATGAGGCAGAGATTTTCTCATTTTTAGCCCTCTAAAGGTTTTATGAACTAGCTCCAACTTCCCTTCCAATCTCATCTCACACTCCACCTCTTCTCTCTCAGAAAATGTTTCAGCCACTCTAGGTTTCTTTTAGTGTCTGGAAGGTATCATCTCCTTCCTTCCTTCCTTCCTTCCTTCCTTCTTTCCAGCCTGTGCCCCTGTTCCCCATTCTTCCGTGTCTTACGATGCTTCCCCCATCACAAGTCTCTGGCCAGAGCAACTTCTAGAATTTTTCAGGTCTCAGCTCAGACACGGCCTCTTACTGGAATAAAAGAAGCCTTATCCAACTCTACAGACCAGAGTACCTTACTGTACCTTCTCTGTCTTCCATAGAACTCCACATTTTCTCTCATAATGATACTCATCACACTGATTATAATTGTATGATTATTTGTCTATTGTGTTTACTTATTATATCCCCTACACCTAACAGTTTATATCATATAACCAAAGGGTATGTAATATTTCCAGAAGACTGAATGGTAGAAATAGGAAGGGGGAAATGAAGGAAAAGTAGCAGGATGTTTTAAAGGGATGCCACCTCATTTTCCACTAGGTCTTTCACTGTTTCTATTTGTAAAGAGAATTGTTAATTGACACTTCTTTAATAAGTCATACAAGGATTTCTGGATCCAGCCCCTATTTATCTTCCCAGCCACATTTCTTGAAACTCTCAAAATTGCCATCTTACATCCAATCTGAGCAATTTACACTTTCCTCATCATCTGCAGTGATTTTGGAGGCCAAAAAATAAAGTCTGACACTGTTTCCACTGTTTCCCCATCTATTTCCCATGAAGTGATGGGGCCAGATGTCATGATCTTTGTTTTCTGGATGTTGAGCTTTAAGCCAACTTTTTCACTCTCCTCTTCCACTTTCATCAAGAGGCTTTTTAGTTCCTCTTCACTTTCTCCCATAAGGGTAGTGTCATCTGCATATCTGAGGTTATTGATATTTCTCCCAGCAATCTTGATTCCAGCTTGTGCTTCTTCCAGTCCAGCGTTTCTCATGATGTAGCAAGGTGACAATATACAGCCTTGACGTACTTCTTTTCCTATTTGGAACCAGTGTGTTGTTCCATGTCCAGTTCTAACTGTTGCTTCCTGACCTGCATACAGGTTTGTCAAGAGGCAGGTCAGGTGGTCTGGTATTCCTATCTCTTTCAGAATTTTCCAGAGTTTATTGTGATCCACACAGTCAAAGGCTTTGGCATAGTAAATAAAGCAGAAATAGATGTTTTTTCTGGAACTCTCTTGCTTTTTGGATGATCCAGTGGATGTTGGCAATTTGATCTCTGGTTCCTCTCCATTTTCTAAAACCAGCTTGAACATTAGGAAGTTCACTGTTCACGTATTGCTATGGTGATTGCAGCCATGAAATTAAAAGATGCTTACTCCTTGGAAGGAAAGTTATGACCAACCTAGATAGCATATTCAAAAGCAGAGACATTACTTTGCCAACAAAGGTCCGTCTAGTCAAGGCTATGGTTTTTCCAGTGGTCATGTATGGATGTGAGAGTCGGACCGTGAAGAAAGCTGAGTGCTGAAGAACTGATGCTTTTGAACTGTGGTGTTGGAGAAGACTCTTGAGAGTCCCTTGGACTGCAAGGAAATCCAATCAGTCCATTCTAAAGGAGGTCAGTCCTGTGTGTTCTTTGGAAGGACTGATGTTGAAGCTGAAACTCCAATACTTTGGCCACCTCACGTGAAAAGTTGACTCATTGGAAAAGACCCTGATGCTGGGAGGGATTGGGGGTAGGAGGAGAAGGGGACGACAGAGGATGAGATGGCTCGATGGCATCACGGACTCAATGAACAAGAGTTTGGATGAACTCCGGGAGTTGGGGATGGACAAGGAGGCCTGGTGTGTTGTGATTCTTGGGGTTGCAAAGAGTTGGACATGACTGAGCAACTGAACTGAACTGAACTGAATCCATCACACCTTCATGTGTCTCTGAAGAGAGCGACAACCCATTCCAGTATTCTTGCCTGGAGAATTCTATGGATAGAGGAGCCTGGCGGGCTACCGTCCAGGAGTCACAAAGAGTCGGACACAACCGAGTGACTAAGCAGACATACACACAGAGTGTGATACATGTCAATCCCAATCTCCCAGTTTATTCCTGCTTCTCCCTTTGGTGTCCATACATTTGAGTGTCACCTTTAAACACCTTTCAAAGCCTGAAAGCACTGATGCCAGCTCAAAGCAATGCTGGTCTCAAAACCTTTTCTTGCCCAGCTCACATCTCCATCCTTAACTCAGTTTTGCTCCTGAAGGAATCAGAAACAGAATGTTCTATGAATAAGAAGAAGGAAGAGCATAAGGCAGAGAAAAAGATTCAAAACAACTAAACAAAGAATACCCACACCGATACAGGTTTCTTAAACAAAGAAAGGGAGGAAACTTAAATTTTCATGAAGTTCAACATTGTGACTACTGAAGGAAACCAGACATTTGATTCCTGAAACAAGACAGTCCTGTGATTAGGAATGGATGGGAGGCACATTTGCTTTAAGAGGGAGCAGATCAGCTATTGGGTTGCCAGAGATTTTCATCCAAAAGTTCAGGTAGTGACAAGGCTAGGTAAGGTGCACAGGTGCAGCTATGAGAAAAACAAAAACAAAACAGTCATTTTCTGATTGTATCCCGCCTAGTCTGCTCATGAAACTTGCTAGGAACAGAAGGAAAGAGGAAGGGAGAAAAAGTGTTTCAGGAGAGATATCAAAACAAGCACACCAATATAAACATGCAAAATTCTTGGCAGTTTTGTCCCTACCTTGGAGAAGGCCAACCAAAAGTCATGTCTCTTTCACATTAGCTGCTAAGAGCCTTGAGCTGACCCATTTTTCACTTTGTATCTGATAATCACCATCTCGTAGAGGTTGTCTGTATATGTGTTCAGCTATGTCTGATTCTTTGCGACCCCATGGACTGTGCATGGAATTTTCCAGGCAAGAACACAGGAATGGGTTGCCATTTCCCTCTCCAAGTAGTAGAGGTTGGCTCCCCTTGTAAACGTGTGTGTGCACAGGGGAATCAGCTGCCCAGGGACAAGGAGTATCCAAGCCTATGGGTAGTTATAGTTCCGTCTGTGTGTAAACGAATAAAGTGCTGTCCAGCTTTAGACTTTGGTCACTTGCAGAGGTGTTTGGTGTGAGTACACCCAGTCACTTCTGGGTATCCTGATGAAATGATGTCCTTATGGAAGAGAACAAGCATGGACAACTTGGGCTAAAATTCAGAACTCTATTGTTTCATTCCAACAGGGATCTTTCTGAGTGTCAATGTGTCCACTTCTTAGATTGCTCATCCTTTAAAAATCATCTAAAATTCTTTCACAATCTGATGCTTTTTTCCCCTAAATCATAGCCATTTGTATTTAATATTTATTTATTTATTTGTTAAACTTTTGCTGGAGTAGAGTTTATTTAAAATGTTTTGTTAGTTATATGCCATGTGCTTTGCTTGTTACCCTTCATTTGAGCATTTTAAAAATCCTGTAAATTAGATGTTGGTGTCTCTATTTTGTAGATAAGGCCAATACTGAAAAGGGTCATGTAACTTTTTCAAGAGCTCATTAAGTAAAGGATGGAGCCCACAGGCAACCCCAAGTTCACCTCGCCTTGTTGCCTTCCCCCCCTGGATTGTCTCTTTGACAAGATGGGTAAGAAAATATTCTGAAGTATGAACATCCTCTTGCCTTAACTCTAGGCTGTAAGAAACCTATATCCATTTAGTCCTAAGGAGTGTTCGCCCACCCTGCCTAAACCAGCTCAGCAACCTGTCAAGAGCTGTTGAAGCATTTGAGTGGAAAGCTGTGAGAGCCCGAACCTAGGTCAATTCCAACACACCATTTTCACCATTCAGTGGAGAGCAGTTCCTAGACTCAGCTGAGGCTGGCGAGCTGCCCTTACAAACCAATTCCATCAGGCATTACAGATGCCCAAGACACCTTGTCCCAGTCTACCTGGACATGGAGCTTTCTAAAAGAGAGCCAGTTTGCCCATTTCACAAGCAGGGACAAGATTTCAAGAGTTCTTACCATATCAAAAATAATTTGGACTCAAGTTTCCAAGAAAACTAACATCACATAAATTTCATAGGATATAATTACACGTGATGGAATCCCCTGTCCTGAGAAATTCCTGGGGTTAGCATGAAGCCACCTACATATTCCCAAATCTGAGTAAGTTGTCCTAACATTTATGGTTTCTCCTTAAAGCCCAAATACCTATGAGTCATATTGATTGTTGGCTTCAACTTCCTTCCCATTGATTTAAGCTGAGTAACTAACATAGTTTTTGGCAAACAACATTTTCTAGAAGCACAAAAAGGCTTCTATAGAAATGTGTGTGTGAGGTCCCACAAGAAAAAGAAAAGAAAAAGGTAGGACTAATTTCCAATTCACAGATTTCAGAGATAGGAAAGCTGTTTTGTTAGTGACTCTTTAATAAGATATTCATGTTGGGGCTGGAATAAACTTAATCTCCAGTGCCCTTCAGAAAAAGATCAGAGATGGAGTATAATATTCCTGTGGGGTAATGTTTTTATAATTCAGAGTCATGGAAACATAAATCTATATATCTAATGCCCATTAATTTGTAATTTATCACCCACTAAGCTGACTGTGGCTCAGATCATGAATTCTTTATTGCCAGATTCACACTTAAATTGAAGAAAGTGGGGGAAACCACTAGACCATTCAGGTATGAAATGAATCACATACCTTATGATTATACAGTGGAAGTGACAAGTAGATTTAAGGGACGATCTGATAGACAGAGTGCCTGATGAACTACGGACAGAGATTCATGACATTGTACAGGAGACAGGGATCAAGCCCATCCCCGAGTAAAAGAAATGCAAAAAGCAAAATGGCTGTCTGAGAAGGCCTTACAAATAGCTATGAAAAGAATAGAAGTGAAAAACAAAGGAGAAAAGGAAAGATATACCCATCTGAATGCAGAGTTCCAAAGAATAGCAAGGAGAGATAAGATAGCCTTCCTCAGTGATCAATGCAAAGAAATAGAGGAAAACAATAGAATGGGAAAGACTAGAGATCTCTTCAAGAAAATTAGAGATACCAAGGGAACATTTCATGCAAAGTTCATTGGAAGGACTGATGTTGAAGTTGAAACTCCAATACTTTGGCCACTTGATGTGAAGAGCTGACTCATTTGAAAAGAGTCTGATGCTGGGAAAGTTTGAGGGCAGGAAGAAAAGGAGACGAGAGAGGATGAGATGGTTAGATGGCATCACTGACTCAATGGACATGAGTTTGGGTAAACTTCGAGAGCTGATGATGGACAGAGAGGCCTGGAGTGCTGTGGTTCATGGGGTTGCAAAGAGCCAGACACAACTGAGCAACTTAACTGAGCTGAAGCCTAATTTCTACATTGAACAGAGTGACTTACAACAGAAAAGATTCTTGAGATCAAGAGTCTGTAAAAACAAAAGCAAAACTAAACAAAAAAGCTGGTTTTATTTTCTTAGAAAAAGCCCCCAAATGCTGGTGTTATTTATGAACTTCTTGTGTCCAGAAGATTCTCTCCCAACTCATTACCCAAGACCTAGATGAGATCTTCCCTCCTGCAGAAGTCTTTCCTAAATAACCTCCTCAACTTCAGAGCTCCTTCCAAGTATTTTTTTTTTTATTTATTTTTACTTTTGGCTGAGCTGGCTCTTCATTGCTTCATGCCAGCCTTCCTCTAGCTGCGGTGAGCGGGTGCTGCTCTTCGTTGCGGTGCATGGAGTTCTCGGTGTGTTGGCTTCTCTTTTTGCAGAGCATGGGCTCTTGGCGACGGGGCTTCAGTAGTTGCAGCACGTGGGCTCCGTATCTGCGGAGCATGGGCTTAGTTGCTGCGCAGCATGCAGGCTCTTCCCAGACCAGGATTAGAACCCATGTCCCCTGAATTTGCAGGTAGATTCTTAACCAGTGGACCAACAGAGAAGTCCCCAAGTACTTTTTAAACAAAATAATGAATACATACTCATATGTTCTCTTTGCAAATTATTTCACATGTCAGTGAAGCTATAAGCTTCTTAAGGGCAAAGAAAAGGAAAAGCATCAAACTATGCACAAAGTTCCAGTTTTCTCTCTGACTTTCCATGTGACTCTAAATAGATCACTTCTCTTCTCGGCTATGTCACTTGTTCTTATTTATAAAAAGGTGATTTGGTCTCTACATCCTCAAATAACTCTAATATTCAAGAGTTTTATGGTGAACTATATCATACTTTTCATTTATCCCCACCTCTCCTTATCCATGGCTCACTGCACGGGCTGCCAGTCTCTAACTACCATGAAAGTAGTCACACTGTGTAGCACCGCTTTACTTCCAGTGCCTAATCCTGTGTGACACACAGCAAGAGCTCAGAAGCTATTGCATCAAGTGAATGAATGCAAGCTTTGTAAATGAACTGACATTTGTGAAGCACATAGAATATTCCAGACCTACATGTGCACTGTCAATAGACTCTTCACACCACAAGCAAAGAAGACACAGTGATTCCAATTTACCTCAGAAGGACAATGGAGGCGCAGAGAGAATCAGCGATTTGTTCAAGGTGCCACAGCAGGTGCCCAGAAGGTCGAGACTCTTGGTCTGGCTCCTTAGGTACATAAGCACTTTCTTTCTGCCACGAAACAGCGTCACTATATTTCATACTACTGTGAGGAAGGGGCTTATTTATGCTTAACTGATCAGAATGGCAACAGTACTCAGCCCTAATTTGAGGAACAAAGGATTAGGAGAGAGGCTGGCTTTCCCACCAAACCCTCCCCAGGCAAGCCAGAATGAAGTTGCAAAGGGAGCTGGGAAATAGCAGGCAAGATGAGATGATGGTGCTTTAACTTCCAGTGCCTAATCCTGTGTGACACACAGCAAGAGCTCAGAAGCTATTGCATCAAGTGAATGAAAGCAAGCTTTGTAAATGAACTGACATTTGTGAAGCACATAGAATATTCCAGACCTACATGTGCACTGTTACTACAGTCTTCACACCACAAGCAAAGAAGACACAGTGATTCCAATTTACCTAAGAAGGACAATGGAGGCGCAGAGAGAATCAGCGATTTGTTCAAGGTGCCACAGCAGGTGCCCAGAAGATCGAGACTCTTGGTCTGGCTCCTTAGGTACATAAGCACTTTCTTTCTGCCACGAAACAGCGTCACTATATTTCATACTACTGTGAGGAAGGGGCTTATTTATGCTTAACTGATCAGAATGGCAACAGTACTCAGCCCTAATTTGAGGAACAAAGGATTAGGAGAGAGGCTGGCTTTCCCACCAAACCCTCCCCAGGCAAGCCAGAATGAAGTTGCAAAGGGAGCTGGGAAATAGCAGGCAAGATGAGATGATGGTGCTTTAGGGTTGTGATCAGGAAAGCCTGAGGCTCTGGCTAGAGCTGCCAGGCTTGCAGATTAAGCTTCTTTCTTTCTTTCTTCAAAAGCAAGAATGTTGAGACTCTGAACTTGTTTTCTTTTAAATGCTATAAGCCTTTCAGGAAACGGCTTTCTCTGGGAACCTGCTCATTACAGAAAGCTCCTTGAAGAAGTGCCAAAATGTAGTTAGCGGGGAGGGAGCAGGGAGGGGAAATGTTGGGCTGATTCAGTGGAACCATTTGATGGTGAAAGTGCATTTATCAAGGGAGCAGAGAGAATAGCCCGGCACCTTCTCAACCATGCAGGGCACACAGACTCCTGGGAAAGAAACTCACATTTGGGTGAAATGTGGCTGGAAACAGATTCCTGAAACTGATGAGGATGTTGCACTTAATGATTATAGCAATAGCTCCTACATACTGAGGACTCCAGGCGTGGGGCTGAGGGCTTTCTATTGTATTTAGCCTCACAGGAGTTCATGGATGGAATTAATCACCTCTATAAAGGAAAAAGTTGAGTCTTAGAGAATAGAAAAGACTAGCAAATATCACACAGGTAGCACATGGTCAAGGCATTACTTGAACCCCCTTCTGACAACAAAATCCACATTATACTCTCTTATCTTTCAGTATCTGAGTAAAGAGAACACCTACTCAATGGACATGAGTTTGAGCAAGTTGTTCAGGAGTTGGTGATGGACAGGGAAGCCTGAAGTGCTGCATTTCATGGGGTGGCAAAGAGTTGGACATGACTGAGTGACTGAACTGAACTAAGATCTGCAAGGCTAGTTAAAACAAGACATATACAGGATGTAGAAAGTGCAGGAACATTTTTCACGAGTTAGGATTTCATATGTGATGATCATGAGGCCACTTCTTTTGGTAAAAATGAAGAACTTGGAGCCCTTGGTTATATAACTATTGCCATTAGAGTTTATAGAACACCAACAAGGAAGATGACACTTATTCCTCATATTATCTGTGCATCTAGAAGCCAGGGCTTGAAATCTCCATCCTTAGAACCATCTCTTGAAAAGTTCCTTTAAAAAAAAAGAAATTGGGAGGGCATGGGGCCATTCACGAAACAGTGAAGAGCTTGGGCTTTTGAATCAGACAATTGTAAGCTGTACACCCTGACAATGGCACATATTAGCCCTCTGGCTGTGGGCAAGTGGCTTAACATTTTAGAATCTTGATTTCTTCATCTGTAAAATGGGTCTAAGAAGTATTTACCTTATAAGGCTACATATTTAAAAAGTGGCTAAACAGAGTGATCATTGCAAAGTGATTATTGTGATTACTGGTGTGTTTCATGGTTGTTGATATTTTTCTCATTATTGTTGTTATTTTGGCTATAAACATGCATTGATTTATCATATTAAGTTATAACTAATGACTTAACTTTGAGCTATAACAATAATCAAAACAATGACACATAGTATCTACTGGGTGAGTACTGTGGGACAGGGGCGTCCCTAATGTCTCAGTGGTAAAGAATCTTCCTGACATGCAGGAGATGCAGAAAGCACAGGCTTGATCTCTGGGGTGGGAAGATCCTCTGGAGGAGGAAATGGGAACCCACTCCAGTATTGCTGGTCATAGAAAAAGTGTTCCAAAGTGTTGCTTGGAAGTTGTCTATGGGCCTTTAATTACACCCTCTGGCAAAGGAGAAAGAGCACTTGAAACATGCATAAATTCTGTACATATTTCCAAGATTGGGCTGGTTGAAAAATGCTGTCTGTCTTCCCATGGACTGGAGCCTGGCAGGATACAGTCCATAGGGTCACAAAGAGTTAGACGTGACTGAAGTTGACTGAGCACAGAAACACTATGTGACGGGCATTCTTCTAGGTTCTTTCACATGTCTTGCATTGTGTTATCCCCACATCAACCCTGTTTGATAGCAAACAAAATGTTATTCACTTAGGAGGTAAAGAAATTGAAGAAGAGAGAAGTTAAGCAATGCCTTTCAAAATCAGAGAACTAGTGAAAATTTTAGCTTGGAAGAGCTGGAATTCAAGCATACAAAGTCTGACTCAGGTAAGTTTCCATGGGCACTTACAATGGGAGTTGTCTACATCAGAAATTTGCAAACATGGTTCTGCAGAACCCTAGACACTGCAAATGTGGTAAGGAATCCTCTCTGAGAAATGGGCTGCAGAGTTGTCATATTTCAGCAGACTTGCTCTTATTCATTTCACATGTAGACTTTTCATAAAAAATCTCATTTAAATAAAGGATTCTGTCACTGCCAAGCATTAAATCACTTGGCCTGGAAAGAGGATGCTTCAGGGCGAGAAGTTCTTGGGCTCTTGGCGTGACTGGAACAGCATCAGGATCCCAGAGTGATGGAGAACGGCCATGCCTAATAAAATGTTGGCTTTCACGTGATTTATACAAGGCTGGCTCTGTTTCTTTTGGTGCTCATGACTGAGTCTTCTCAATTGGGAAAGCATATAGGATAACTCGAGTATGACAGTTTCCACCCCCTCAACTGGTCACGAAATAGTGTGAGAATTTCAGCACTTTTGTCATGAACAGCAGCCCTGCAACTAAGTTGCTGGAGGCTAATGTCTAACCAAGGAAAAGACAGTTTGGACTCCAGAGATGCTTGGTTGTCAGGCTTTGCTGATGTATCCAGTTGATATGAGTTAGAGTGAATCATCATTATAATTCTAAATATTTTTATGCTCTTATTCTTTTAAGCACAGATAATCTAAAAGTACTTTCAGATAATTTTGTACTTGAAATTTCCCTCCAAACAACCATTGTTGTAAAAGGAGGATAAGGATGAATCCTGAGGCAGGAATGGCCTTAAAGGGATATAACTGCAACCCTAAAGTAATCATCTCAAAATTTCTTTGCTGTCTCATATTAGATCTTAAAACGTCAAAATGACCACCATACACATGTGACTGAGATCCAGAGTTTAAGCCCGTTCTTTCTTCCTTTTGTAGCTAATAGTTTCCAAGTAGGGTTTAAAGATTATTGACTTTATTCTATTTGTATTGCATGGTGATTTTTTTGTGTGTTTGCTCTTTTAATTTTTCTTCATTTTATCAGCATGTGTTACATGAGCAAAAAACCAGACAACTAGGAAGCCTCCCAAAGAGTCATGTCATTTCCAACTTATTACTCTTTTTCAAGTAGTTTTGTCAACAGAGCTTTTCCATTGGTGTCCCACATGTGAGTGAATTAATGAAAATTAATTTCACTCCATGTGACATTGTCCCCTGAGCATCCTTAGTGAATTCGGTTCTCAGTGCTTCTTCAACAGATGGAGAAGTAATCAAAACACTAATCAAAGGTAATCAAAACACCCTTTGATTAGTGTATTTGGAGAAGGAAGAATTGAATTCCTTTCTCCAAGGGCCCTGGGGACCTAGGATACTCTGCCTGGATGATTTGCCCTATGTGGGGGCCCAAGAGGAGGCAGGGGCCTGAGGTCTTCTCTAAATTGGCATAGCCCACCCCAAACACAGACTCTCCCATGTCACAGAACAAAGGGCCTTTGGTGCTGACGATTTTCTCAATAAATGGATGAATCATTATCCTATAAAATTAGCTCCTTCCACTGTGTATATTTTCTCCATAAGTGACTCTGTTCTCATCAGTAGATATTCAACATGCTAAGGATTGTGGAAGAGTTGAAATAAAGTTTCCAAGTCAAAGAGACTATAGGAAGCTCAAAAAATTATCTGAATTTGTTTTCAATTAGCTCTTAGCAAGAAACCACCCTCAGCAGGAAACCCCTTATGTCTTGTCAATTTAGCAAAGGGTAGTTTACCCTTAAATCGAGCACGTGCCACGCTCTGCTCCTGTCTGGCCCAAGTACAATTTTCCAATCTTTGATCACACAAAACCTTGCCTAACTTGTTGCTTCTTTGCAAAAATAAAAAAGAAGGCATGAAGAATAATTAATTAACAGATAACCAGACCTCTCTCCTAGCTTCCCCTTTAATAATCTCATGAACAAACTTGTGAAAAGGTAGCATCTAAAGAAAGAATACAAGAAGTCAGCAAGACTACATGCAGTGGGAGATGGCAGTGACTCTGGGCCCCCATCTCAGCGATGAACTGAGATCACTTTTTCAATTTTAAAAAATAGAGTTTCTATAAAGTAAAGTAAAAAGTAAAGTGAAGTTGCTCAGTCGTGTCCGACTCTTTGTGACCCCATGAACTATAGCCTACCACGTTCCTCCATCCGTGGGATTTTCCAGGCAAGAGTACTGGAGTGGGTTGCCAAATATGATCCCTCAATCCCACTCCTGGGCATATGTTCAGATAAAACTATAATTTAAAAAGATACATGCACCCCCATGTTAATAGCAGCTCTATTTACAATAGCCAACACATGGAAACAATCTAAATGTTCATTGACAGAGGAATGGATAAACAAAGGTACCTGTCTTTCAGGTGAACATTTGGAAAGGAATTCTGCATGTGTCTCAGAAGCCCTGATAAAATGGAGCCTTACTGCTTCATGATGGACCTTCACATCAGCTTTGCTCCATTGCCTAAAACTGAAAGTCCTGCATCTCAGGAACTCCTTCAGTTTCTCAGGAACACCCTGGACAAAACAGGATGATAGGTTATCCCATAATTTCCTTCCAAATATTTTCACCCAAGTCTTTGACCTTGGCTATACTTTGGGGGAATTATTAATGAGACTATATAAGTGATACTGGAGATAAAGTCCTGTCATTAAGACACTGGAACCTGAATCAACTGAAATCTTGTTCATTTTACTCAGTCCTGTCTGACTCTGGAATCCCATGGACTGCAGCATGCCAGGCTTCCCCGTTCTTCACCATCTCCTGGAGCTTGCTCAAAGTCATGTCCATTGAGTCAGTGATGCCCTCCAACCGTCTCATCCTCTGTCATCCCCTTCTCCTTCTGCCTTCTGTCTTTCCCAGCATCAGGGTCTTTTCTAATGAGTTATCTCTTTGCAACAGATGGTCAAAGTATTGGAGCTTCAGACCCAGCATCAGTGCCCCAATGAATATTCAGGTTGATTTCCTTTAGAGTGGACTGGTTTGATCTCCTAGGAGTCCAAGGTACTCTCGAGAGTTTTCTCCAACACCACAGTTTAAAAGCATCAATCCTTCAGTGCTCAGCCTTCTTTATGGGCCAACTCTCACATTCATACATGACTACTGGAAAAAACATAGCTTTGATTATATGGACCTTTGTTGGCAAAGTAATGTGTCTGCTTTTTAATATGCTGTCTACATTTGTCATAACTTTTCTTCCAAGGAGCAAGTGTCTTTTAACTTCATGGCTTCAGTCACCATCTGCAGTGATTTTGGAGCCCAAGAAAATAAAGTCTGTCACTGTTTCCATTGTTTCCCCATCTATTTGCCATGAAGTGATGAGACCAGATGCCATGATCTTCGTTTTTTCAATGCTTAGTTTTAAACCAGCTTTTTCACTCTCCTCTTTCACTTTCATCAAGAGGCTCTTCAGTTCCTCTTCGCTTTCTGCCATAAGGATGGTGTCATCTACATATCTGAAGTTATTGATGTTTCTCCCAGAAATTTTGATTCCAGCTTGTGCTTCATTCAGACTGGCATTTTACATGATGTACTCTGCATATATTTAACTTATATGCAGAGTACATCATGAGAAACGCTGGACTGGAAGAAACACAAGCTGGAATCAAGATTGCCGGGAGAAATATCAATAACCTCAGATATGCAGATGACATCACCTTTATGGCAGAAAGTGAAGAGGAACTGAAGAGCCTCTTGATGAAAGTGAAAGAGGAGAGTGAAAAAGAAGGATGAGATGGCTGGATGGCATCACTGACTTGATGGATGTGAGTCTGAGTGAACTCCGAGAGATGGTGATGAACAGGGAGGCCTGGCGTGCTGCGATTCATGGGGTCGCAAAGAGTCGGACACGACTGAGTGACTGAACTGAACTGAACTCTGCATATAAGTTAAATAAGTAGGATGACAATATACAGCTTTGACATACTCCTTTCCCAATTTGGAACCAGTCTATCATTCCATGTCCAGTAGACACCTGATATCTGTGTCACTGTAGGCAAGTTCCCTTGATTTTCTAAACCTTAATTTCCTTATCTGGAAATATAGCTATCCATTCATCCCTTTTCTACATTATTAGTTGAGCACATGGCTGCCCAGGACAAATACCATATCTTCTAGCATCTTCTGCAGCTACGTGTAGCCACAGGACTAACTTTGAATCAAAAGAATGCAAGCAGAAATATTGAGAGGTAGCTTCTAGAAAGCTTTCTCAGAACACTTCCAGCATATTTTCATGACATTTTTCTTTCAGTGCTTCCTCCTTGCTACTGACAAGAAGGTGGACAAAATAACTAGAGCTAGACTGGTCGGATTCGGGCTGTGACATGGCCTGGGACACAGAGATGGGGAGACAACAAAGCAGAAGAAGCCCAGGTGCCTGAGGCCTTCCTAGACCAGATCCATCATTACATCCTTGAACTCCAGATTGTACAGGAGAGAAAACCAAATTTGTATCTTGTTTATCTCATTGTTATCCAGGGCTGGGGACATGCACATATTATTCTTGGCCAAATTTATCCTAGCTGAAAGGCTAATTCTTTCCATTTTTTGTGGGGATTAAAAGATATTTAATGCATAAACCATTTAGTGTGATGCATAGTACATAGAGCTGACTCATTAGGAAAGACCCTGATGCTGGGAAAGATTGAAGGCAGGAGCAGGGGATGACAGAGGATGAGCTGGTTGGATGGCATCACTGACTCAGGGGCATGAGTTTGAGCAAGCTCCAGGAGATGGTGAAGGACAGGGAAGCCTGGCAGGCTGCAGTCCATGGGGTAGAAAAGAGCTGGACATGACTGAGAGACCCAACAACAGCATAGCACAGCGCTGGCGTTCATTCCTGACTATTGTCAGTTACAATGGTGAGAGCGATTGGGTGGGCAGTGAAACACGTCGAAAATTCTCAACTGGAAGCAGTTTTTCATTGTCTTCCCAAATTTGCGCCCAGTCACTCTTTCCAGTCTGAACTATCCAGGTGGCACTAGTGGTAAAGAACCCACATAACAGTACAGAAGACTAGGGAGGCTCAGTTTCGATCCCTGGGTCAAGAAGATCCCTTGGAGGAAGACATGGTAACCCACTCCAGTATTCTTGCTTGGAGAATCCCAAGACAAAGCAGCCTGGTGGGCTACAATCCATAGCGTCTCAAAGAGTCAGACAAAACTAAAGTGACTGAGCAAGATTGTACACTCTTTCCAGCCTAGTCTGATACTCCTTCCCTGATACACCAGACCACTCACATCTCATCATTCACCAAATACACTCCAAACACCTATTCTCCCAGATCTTTGCAATTCTCTTTGCTCTGCCCAGATGATCCTTTCTCAACTATTCCTGGAGACTGATTCAGCTTTCAGGACTCTGCCAACCTCACTTCCCCAGCTGCCCTAGAAGGATGGAAGGCTTCCATCTCTGCTCCCACAACACACTGCATGCCCCATACCCTGAATCCCCACTAACTGTGAGCATTTCTCTGCCTGGAAGCATTCCCCTTCAACACAGCACAGCCTTCTTCTGGTCCTGGACATCACTCCAACTTCTGTGCGTTGTCTCTGCTTCACTGGCATTCAAGTCCTCAGTATGATATGCATCTTGTGATGGTACATTTGACTCATGAGTCTACACTTGACTCATCCTGGAAAACGGAACGTGCCATGATCACATTCTGCTGTTTCTCTGAAAAAAAAGTGTGACCTCCAAAACCTAATGAGTGGTACAGTGAGATGTTTGGAAAGAACCACAGTTCCAGAAATGTCACTGTGTTCAAATGATTTGCCTTTGGGATGAAACCTAATGGATGAGGATAAGTGGCTCTGAACCATTTTTTACTCACAACCTGACCGACACCACAAGTGTGGTGTTTTTTCCAATATAATTTCTCCAACTCTTCAACACCAGCTGGGTGTCCTACAATTCAATTCAACTCTGGCACTCTCTTCCTAGAGTTAGCATCAGATCCCATAACTTTGGGACTCAGGGCCACAAGGCTCCATCAGATACCAGCTGCAAGTCCCAGGTTGTCACCAGTACTCCGACCAGCCAATTATACAGGGGGTTCCCACAGCCAACTCCTCCTCCCCAGGTTTGGTAATTCGCTAAAACAGTCATAGGACTCAGAAAAGCACCTTACTTACTATTTCTGGGTTACCATAAAGGATACAACTCGGGAACAGCCAAAGGGAAAAGTTGGGCACAGACGAGGGATGGAGATCATGGTCAAGTAACTTCCATGCCCTCCCCAGGGGCACAACCCCCACCCTTCAGCTCCGTGATGTGCTCGTCAATCCCAAAACTTTTGAGGTTTTTATGGAGGTTTTATGATACAGGAATGATTGACGAAATTGTTGGCCATTGGCAATTAATGCAAGTTCCATCACCTCTCCTCTCCCTAGAGGTAGGGAGTGGGGCTGAAAGTTCCAAGCCACTAAATCCTGCTATGGTCTTTCTGGAGACCAGCCCCCATACTGAAGATATCTGCTGCTGCTGCTGAGTCGCTTCAGTCGTGTCTGACTCCGTGCGACCCCATAGACGGCAGCCCATCGGGCTCCCTCGTCCCTGGGATTCTCCAGGCAAGAATGCTGGAGTGGGTTGCCATTTCCTTCTCCAATGCATGAAAGTGAAAAGTTAAAGTGGAGTCACTCAGTCATGTCCGAGTCTTCGCAACCCCATGGACTGCAGCCTACGAGGCTCCTCCATCCAAGGGATTTTCCAGGCAAGAGTACTGGAGTGGGTTGCCATTAGGGGTCCCCAAATACCAGTTATCTCATTAGCAAAGAGCATTCTTATTGTTCCAGAAATTCCGATGGCTTTTAGGAGTTGTGTGCCAGAGACCAGGGACAGAAACCAGATATACATTCACTGTTCACAGCGGCTTCCTACTCCATCTTGCTTAACTAGTATAAACTACTTCAGAACAGAGAAGACTGCCTAAGGCCAAACAGGGAGTCCAAATCTGAGCCACATTTAGAGTCAGTGCTTTCTGATGCCGATGACACTACCGCATCACAAGTCTGCCTGCAAGGCAGCTCACATCACCACCACATAACAATAGCAGTGATAAAAATGACAACCAGGGCTAATGTTCATTGCCCAAGCTTTAGATGCCAGAAAAAATGCTAAGTCCTTCATAATTATTTCATTTTGTTCTCACTTTATATAAACATATATGACTTGAACTCTTTCTGTCACCATTTTATAGATAAAGAAACAGACCAGGAACTTCGAATGACTTTCCTAAAGTCACAAAATGAGTAAGTAGTAAAGTCAGAACTTGAGAACAGATTCATCAGGCAGCACAGCAGAAGCCTCACCGCATTGCCAGAATGCATTTTCCTGGACGCGACCTCCAGCTCATACGTAGCCTTCATTTTCCACCTCCTCCAGGGAGAGTTAACTACCTGCTCCCCTGTGCATCCACAGCACTGGATACGCCCTGCTTTTGGACCACTCACAAGGTTGTGTTAGATCTCTTAGTGTAAAGGTCTGTCTCGTCTACTTGTCCGAGTGCCTATTTAATCACATGGTGCATTATTTATCTTTGCAAGTTCAGATCCTGGTGGAAAGGCTCATACACGTTAGTCAATCATTCAATTTAACAAACAATAATGAACACGTAATAAATACTTTATGGGATGGAATGAGTTTTGGTCTCTCCACCTGTACAATGGAGACCGCGCTCTCCTGGAAATAGAGACAATTCTCATTCTTTGATGCCAGGAAATGCTCAAGACTTCATGAGCCAATACATGTGTGCAGTTGGCAAGAGACAACTTGGGAAAATGCTACCCTGCTATTACAAGACACTATTGAAAGGGGACCAAAAAAGAAAATTCCTACTGCCCTAACATGATCCAGCTGCCAGAGACAAGTTGTCATTACACCAGTGGAAAGTTATTGCCTCTAGACTCAAAACTAGCAAATTGGCCTGAGGTCAAGAGACGCAATCTCTGTTGCATATCACAGAAACTCTAGTCACACTATGCAAATGCATGCTATCCCTGCCTGGGGGAAGCTGTCATTGTATCTCACCGCCAGGTATGCGATCAGCGTCTGGTGGGCAGATTGCCAAGCCAGCCATCTGTGTTGTGCTGGGTTGCTATGGCACAGGCAGGGAGCTATGTATGTGGTGTCTTGCTTTCACCAGAGCCACGAAGGCCGGGCATGATGACAAAGGCTGTTCGACATGCTGGAGCTCCAAGGAAATGTACATATTTGGTTTGATTCATGAAACATCTATTGAAGACCTGCTCAGAAGACTTAGATTTGTGTCAAGGCTCTGCTGTTGTGAGACCCCTGGTTGGACACGTATTTCTCTGAGCAAGTAAAGTCCTCACATGTAAACAAGGACCCAAAGCTCAGTGTTTCACAAACAGGGTGTGTGTACCACTGGTGGTATGTGGAACGTTTACAGGTACTACAAGGGCAAACTTGCAAACATTTCAGCAGCTGTGAATTATTGCAATGTGTGCTAGAAAATAGCAATCATCAGTTCAGTTCAGTTCAGTCACTCGCTCAGTCATGTCCGACTCTTTGTGACCCCATGAATCGCAGCACGCCGGGCCTCCCTGTTCATCACCATCTCCTGGAGGTCACTCAGACTCACGTTCATCGAGTCCGTGATGCCATCCAGCCATCTCATCCTCGGTTGTCCCCTTCTCCTCCTGCCCCCAATCCCTCCCAGCATCAGAGTCTTTTCCAATGAGTCAACGCTTCTCATAAGGTGGCCAAAGTACTGGAGTTTCAGCTTTAGCATCATTCCTTCCAAAAAAATCCCAGGGTTGATCTCCTTCAGAATGGACCGGTTGGATCTCCTTGCAGTCCAAGGGACTCTCAAGAGTCTTCTCCAACACCACACTTCAAAAGCATCAATTCTTCGGTGCTCAGCCTTCTTCACAGTCCAACTCTCACATCCATACATGACCACAGGAAAAACCATAGCCTTGACTAGATGGACCTTAGTCGGCAAAGTAATGTGTCTGCTTTTGAATATACTATCTAGGTTGGTCAACATAGTCAATAAAGCAGAAATAGATGTTTTTCTGGAACTCTCTTGCTTTTTCCATGATACCTGTAGTGGTTAAATTAGCACGGGCTTATTTTTTTCACATAACAAGAGCTAGGTGTCTACCAAAATTAACTCAGTCACCTAAAGTTATGAGGACTGGCATGTGTGAGATGCTCTTGGTCTTTCCCTCATGCTTGTTTCAGTGGGTTATACATAGGAGGGACTGAAAAGATAAGTAAGTATATTGGAAATGTTACAGGTTTGATTTTTCACTGATGGAGAAGGAGAAGGCATTTACAAAAATGGAGAGGGGTGAGCCTAAAGTAAATCTTATAATGAGTTGTAGATTGAAATGGAAAGCAAAGAGTTGATGCGTCGTTTTTCATTTATATGCATACATACATAGAAATATAGATAGGTACATCACTTTTGAGCGAAATAGAAATGCATTTGTATATACTGGTTTAAATAAATGGGGGAGAGAGAAAAGTTACAACTTATAGTAGAAGAATTGAAGTATCAATTTTCAAAATATATTCTATCATTCACTGTTGATGAATGAATATAAAATACTTATTAATAAACCTCACCATAGAGAAACCTTATAGACACTTGCTGCTGCTGCTAAGTCACTTCAGTCAAGTGAAAAAAGGTTAGTATTACCAGTAGTGGTAGAAATTAACATTTGGTGCTTAGTGATATAATGCTGTAAGAAGAATATTTGGCAGATAATACTGCTGCTGCTGCTGCTAAGTTGCTTCAGTTGAGTCTGACTCTGTGCGACCCCATAGACGGTAGCCCACCAGGCTCCCCCGTCCCTGGGATTCTCCAGGCAAGAACACTGGAATGGTTTCCCATTTCCTTCTCCAATGCATGAAAGTGAAAAGTGAAAGTGAAGTCGCTCAGATAATACTGCTAGGAGGCATAAATCATGAGGAAACATCATACGAATTCAAACTGAGGGATATTCTACAAAGTAACTGGCCTGGCGTGTTCAAAAATGTCATGAAAGATAGAGAAATACTAGGAATAAAATAAATAATTTACGAGGACGTAATGTACAACACGGGCTTCCCTGATGGGTCAACAGTAAAGAATCTGCCTGTCAATTCAGGAGATGTGGGTTAGATCCCTGGAGAAGGAAGATCTCCTGGAGAAGGAAATGGCAACCCAGTCCAGTATTCTTGCCTGGGAAATCCCATGGATAGAGGAGCCTGGAGGGCTACATTTCATGGGGTCGCCAAAGAATCAGACATGACCTTGTCACTGAACAACAGTGTACAACAGGGAACATAGTCAATATGTTATAATGACCTTGTTTAGAGCCTAATCTATACAAATATCTAATTCCTATGCTGTACACATGAAACTAATTTATAAAGCAACTATAACTTCAATTGAAGAAAGACTGAGGAATTGTTTCAGACTGGAGGAAATTAAAAATACATGTCATTTAAGTGAACTAATATTACTGGATTTGATCCAGAACATAAAAGGACATTATTCAGATATGAGGGAAATTTCATTTGGGTATACATATTAAAATGCAGAATTGGGTTAATGCCAACTTTCTTATTTTGACAGTTGGGCTATCATTATGTGGGGGGATTATCCTTGCTTTTTAAGATATACAAATCGATATAACTTAACTTGCAAATGGTTTAGAAACAATGTTATATATGAGTATGTGCTCCCTGTGTATGGGTGCATATGTAATACAGAAAGAATGCTAAGACAAATGTGGAAAAGTATTAATAACCAAAGAATCTGGGTGATAGAAATATGTCCTATTTTGCAACTTCTCTGAATATTTTGCATTATTTTAAAATAGAAAGTTTAGGAGGAAGAATGGGAACATGCACTTTGCTTGGCAACCAAGTGTGTTTATGATAACATACATCTCAGAGCTCACAAGCCAACCTCTACGAAAACCAATGCACTTCTTTATTTCCAAATTATAGTGGAACTGTCCCTCAAGAACAGGAAGTTTAGATATAGAAATAAATACAGATAATCTATTCTTTTACCATGCTCCATCAAGTATCTTTTGGGAAAGTTCAGCAAATTTGTCCTGGTTGTCACTTTCCGAATAAACCAGGCATTTGTCTCCGGACCACCATCTGCTCTCCTGCAGGTCAATTCTTTCTCCACTGAGATGGGTTCACCAAGTTGCAGCTGTTTCTTTTCTTCATCTCCCTGGTGTGGCCACCTCACCTGCTCACGAGATCACTGATATCCTGGCTTGGCTGGGCCCAGCTGTCCTCCGTGGAGCTGGTCCCAGGAGTCTAAGAAGCTCACCCTTTGGCTGCTGTCCCCACACATAACAAGCACCTCTGTTGAAAGTGCAACCTCAGAGACAGTCCTCCCCACCAAGAATCTTCAGAGATGCTTGCAACCCTCAGAGCAACTCCAACTAACTCCCAAGAGGGTAAGGGAGAAAACTTGGTTTCTCCAAGAACAGTGGACAGGTGCTTGTTTTATTACTGTAGCAGGGGTTAACAAACAATGCCCCATGAGCCAGATCTAGCCTGCTGCCCGTTATATATATCCCACAAACCGACGACATATAATTATGACCGATTTGCATTGTTGTATGGCATAAACCAGCACACTATAAAACAACTATCTTCCAGTTAAAAATTCAATGTTAAAAAAGAGAATGGTTTCTGCATTTGCAAATGGTTGGAAGAAAGTCAAAAGAAGAATATCTATGACCCATGAGAAAATATGAAATTCAAATTTTGAGGTCTATACATTAAGTTTTATTGGAATGCAGTCATGCTTCTTCATTTATATGTTGTCTAGGGTTACTTTTTATGGTAAAATGGCAGCACTGACTTCCCGAAAAGTCTTACAGATTTACTACTTGGAGTTTTACAAAAAAAGTTTGTGATGTTCAAGCTGGTTTTAGAAAAGGCAGAGGAACCAGAGATCAAATTGCCGACATCTGCTGGATCATCAAAAAAGCAAGAGAGTTCCAGAAAAATGTTTATTTCTGTTTTATTGACTATGCCAAAGCCTTTGACTGTGTGGATCACAAGAAACTGTGGAAAATTCTGAAAGAGATGGGAATACCAGACCACCTGACCTGCCTCTTGAGAAACCTGTATGCAGGTCAGGAAGCAACAGTTAGAACTGGACATGGAACAACAGACTAGTTCCAAATAGGAAAAGGAGTACATCAAGGCTGTATATTGTCACCCAGCTTATTTAACTTCTATGAAGAGTACATCATGAGAAATGCTGGGCTGGAAGAAGCACAAGCTGGAATCAAGATTGAGGGGAGAAATCTCAATAACCTCAGATATGCGGATGACACCACCCTTATGGCAGAAAGTGAAGAGGAACTAAAAAGCCTCTTGATGAAAGTGGAAGAGGAGAGTGAAAAGGTTGGCTTAAAGCTCAACATTCAGAAAACTAAGATCATGGCATCTGGTCCCATCACTTCATGGGAAATAGACAGGGAAACAGTGGAAATAGTGGCTGATTTTATTTTTCTGGGCTCCAAAATCACTGCAGATGGTGATTACAGCCATGAAATTAAAAGACGCTTACTCCTTAGGAGAAAAGTTATGACCAACATAGACAGCATATTAAAAAGCAAAGACATTACTTTGCCAACAAAGGTCCGTTTGGTTAAGGCTATGGTTTTTCCAGTGGTTGTGTATGGATGTGAAAGTTGGACTGTGAAGAAAACTGAGTGCTGAAGAATTGATGCTTTTGAACTGTGGAGTTGGAGAAGACTCTTGAGAGTCCCTTGGACTGCAAGGAGATCCAACCAGTCCATCCTAAAGGAGATCAGTCTTGCGTGTCAGTTGGAAGGACTGATGTTGAAGCTGAAACTCCAATACTTTGGCCACCTGATGCGAAGAGCTGATTCATCTGAAAAGACCCTGATGCTGGGAAAGATTAGGGCAGGAGAAGAAGGGGACAACAAACGATGAGATAGTTGCATGACATCACCAACTCAATGGACATGAGTTTGAGTGAACTCCGGGAGTTAGTGATGGACAGGGAGGCCTGGTGTGCTACAGTTCATGAGGTCGCAAAGAGTTGGACACAACTGAGCAACTGAACTGAACTGACCTATATGATTGAAAGAGCCTTCCAGTGTGGTCCCTCTTAAAAGTCCAAAAGACACAATCTGCTGTTGTAAAGAATGTCTACAGCTTTACTCCAGAAAAGTATAAAGGATTTATAGCTCTTAAATGTCAACTTTTTTATCTTAAAAATGATCTTAAGTTTCAGTTGCTGGAACTGTGATACATTCAACTCCAAGTTAATATGTAGTGAGCCGAGTTGAGTCTTTAGGAGTTGAGATGTCACATGGTTCCCAGCTGAGTCTCCAGCACTTCGGTAGCAGAGAAGGGTACTGTTGGTGGGGTTGGGGATGGGGGAAGCAGGGGTTGGAATAGAGTAGTCAAGTGGTACCAACTGCAGATCTGGGGATTTCTCACTGAACTTAAGCAACACTCTTGCTATCAGTGCAACTCATGGACTGCATACTAGAGGAAAAAACATCAGGTGTCTGTAATCCTGCTTTGATCATTATTCCACAAGGTAAGAGTCTAACATTCTTATTATTTGAGTTGAGTTCAATAATCAAACATCAACTTCAAAATGTTTGCCCACATGATTTCTGAGTGAATTTTAGTGTTTTACACTGAAGAAAAATTATTTATATTGCTTTCATTGACATGGAAATGAATCCAGAAAGAAGAAATTTAAATCCATGCACAGCCACCGAAACATTGGCCTTAGTCTTAGGTTCCTAAGGAGATGAAATCTGCAAACAACCTGCATGAGCTTGGAAATGGATTAATCTCCAGTCCAGTCTCCAGGTGTAAACATATCCCAGTTTTGCAGAAACTTTGCAACTTTCTAAGATCCAGCTAAGTCATACCCAGACTGTTGGTCTAAAGGAACTGTGAGATAATATCTGTGAGCTGTTTTTAAGCTAATAAAGTTGTGATTATTTGTCATGCAACAGAAAACTGGTACACTGGGAGATACTCCTATGTTCATATGTCCCTTGTCTAAGATGTAATATTCTGCTGCCATGATCACGGCTGTGCCTTCAGGAGCCAACTGTGTAAGAAAGAGCCCAGGAACTTTTCTGAACTGATTGCAGAGGCTTTCTTCAGCAGCCAGCCTTAGAGACTTAGGGAGCAGTTGGTACCTGAAGACAGCCAAGAATGGAGCCTGCATGGCCAACTACAAATCCTTGCCTCCCACCCGTTCCTGCACAAGTATTACAAAGCAGTGGGAGATGATCCTATGGGTATGGGTGACCAGTGTGACAGGAACACATAACTTTATACATGTGTAAAATCTGAAAAAAAAATACTTTTTGCAGGAGACATGACATCAATATGGTACAGAAAGAAAAATGGGGCATTGGTGTCTGAACATGTGGATATTTGAGGACTTGTCTCTGCCATTTACTATGTAGTGAAGGCTTCACTTTAGGAGGTTTCTGACTCTCTTCTTCTCACCTATAAAATGGGCATCATAATAATATCAGAAACTGTGTTGCCACAATTATTGATTACACACTGTCAATATATACCGCACATGATACTAGAAGCTAGGAATGTAGAAATAAATGAAACATGGCATCTGCCCTCAAGACTTGGAAAAAATAGCTATGCAAAAAAAGAAAGTACCTGAGGGAAATCAGCCTTCCCTTTCTCACCTCCGCAGTCAGCAGGGCCCAGGGCATCACACAGGATATGCATCGTGTGTATACTGAGTGAGTGTGTCGTGTAGAAGACTGTGAGGTTAATTAATGCATACACGTGGAATCAAGAAAAATGGTACAGACAAACCTATCTGCAGGGAAGGAATAAAGATGCAGATATGGAAAAGGGACTTGTAGACACAGGGGAGGTGGTTGGGGAGGAGGTGTGGGATGAATTAGGAGAATGAGTTTGACATAAATACACTACCATGTGTATAATACACGGATAGTGGGAGTGTTAGTTGCTCAGTCAAGTCAGGCTCTTTGCAACCCCATAGACTCTAGCCCATCAGGCTGTTCTGTTCATGGAATTCTCCAGGTGAGAATACTGGAGTGGGTAGCCATTCCCTTCTCCAGGGGATCTTCCCGACCCAGGGATCAAACCCGGGTCTCCTGCATTGCAGGCAGATTCTTTACCATCTCAGCTACCAGGGAAGCCCAAAGAAGAGCTGATCTAGATAGAGAGAGAGATAGAGAGATAGAGAAATAGAGAGAGAGATAGAGAGATAGAGATAGAGAGATNGGATCTTCCCGACCCAGGGATCAAACCCGGGTCTCCTGCATTGCAGGCAGATTCTTTACCATCTCAGCTACCAGGGAAGTCCAAAGAAGAGCTGATCTAGATAGATAGAGAGATAGAGAGATAGAGAAATAGAGATAGATAGATAGAGATGATAGATAGGTAGGTAGGTAGATAGGTAGATAGATAGATAGATAGGTAGACAGATAGATATAGATAAATAGATAGATTGCTAGATAGATAGATAGATAGGTAGATAGAGATAGATAGGTACATAGATAGATAGAGATAGTTAGGTAGATAGATAGATAGGTAGGTAGATAGATAGATAGGTAGACAGATAGATATAGATAGATTGCTAGGTATATAGATAGATAGGTAGATAGAGATAGATAGATAGGTACATAGATAGATAGATAGAGATAGTTAGGTAGATAGATAGGTAGATAGAGATAGAGATATACAATGGAATTTTTAGTCATAAAAAAGAATGAAATAATGATCTAGAGGGGTGACGTGGAACAGGGGGTGGGAGGGAAGTTCAAGAGGGAGGGGATGTATGTATACATACAACTGATTCACTTTGTCATACAGAAGAAACTATCACAATATTATAAAGCAACTATACCCCAATTAAAAAATAATTTAAGTAGGTTATAAGGTTAAGAACTAGTGATAAAATTCTACTTGAGGGAGAAGACAGCTTTTAAATAAGAAGATCTCTTATGGGTTATTCTGTTATTAAATAGTGACACTGGTTAGGGCTAGAATAAAACAGTTAAACTGTTCTACCCAGAAAATAAATTGGGACGTTGGAGAGGGAGGGTTAAGGCATTAGAAAGGGGGAGGGAGGAAAAGGATGGTAAGACTGGAGACTGGGCTGAAATGACATCCGTCTTGAGCTGCAAGCTTATACATCTGCGCACTTGTGCACATTTAGGGTGGGTTCTCAGTAAAGGTCTGCCAGCCGCCGCTCCCATGTGGGAGTTTGAGGTTTAGTGCTAGTTGCTCAGTCGTGTCTGACTTTGCAGTCCCGTGGACTGTGGCCTGCCAGGCTCCTTTGTCCATGGGATTCTCCAGGCGAGTGTGAGAGTTTGGGGGAGATTAATTAAAGGGAGCTATTTTCCAGGCATTAGTGAACAAGGTGGGTTCTCAGTAAAGGTCTGCCAGCCGCCGCTCCCATGTGGGAGTTTGAGGTTTAGTGCTAGTTGCTCAGTCGTGTCTGACTTTGCAGTCCCGTGGACTGTGGCCTGCCAGGCTCCTTTGTCCATGGGATTCTCCAGGCGAGTGTGAGAGTTTGGGGGAGATTAATTAAAGGGAGCTATTTTCCAGGCATTAGTGAACAACAGAGTGTAGAAATGGCCCCTGGGGGATGCAAAGGAATAGACCATAGGCGAGTCACAAGACCAGGTCCAGAGGTGACCGACCTGAGTCCCGGAAAGTCACACAGGATGCTTGGGATCCCACCATCGGGGAATGGGTCTTCCAGCCAAAGTGCATTTTCATCAAAACCAACAAGGTGAGCCCTGCATGCTGAAGAGCTACAGGACAAATGGGGGACAATGAAGCCGGGAGAAAATGAATAACAGCAGGTCAGGAGCAAGAAGAGGGGGAAGGAGGGGGTGGGCCCCTCTCTCAGGGAAAGGAATGGATTTAGTTCTACCTGCTGTCAGCCCTGAGAAAGAAAAGCTGACAAGGAGCATCTCATTGTCATATCTTCCCCAGAGGGAAGTCAGGCAGATATTCCGAGAAGGAGAGTCATTAGGGGGAAATGACGGGCTTAGAATTTCTGAGATCAGGTCAATTAGTAGCAAGAATACAACGGGCTCTTCCAGGGTAGAAACAGCCTGGGAAGGGAGTGTGGGGGCTGAGGGTGCCCCTCCTTCCAGACAGACCAAACTTCTCCCCTGAGGAGTGTTTGCTTCACTTTCCTATTTTATTTTCTAGTTTTACCTGATGCCTGAGACCTGACCCTTCTACTAATTACTTTCTTTGAAAGATGAGGGAAATGTTTTAAAGATAGGAAAAAAAAAAAAAGGAAACGGCAAGCAGAACCTTATACGAATGTGAGCATGTTTGCAGGGGAGCAGATCCTTCTTGGAAAATGATTCTTTGGAAGAGGCCTTCGGTGCCAAATAGTTGAGCTGCCGCCAGGCTTTTATGACTCCTTCTTTATCATTTCCCCTCTGATGAGGCAGATCAAGACAAATCCGCATTCCTTTCCCTCTGTCTGGGGCCTGCTCCTAGCCTTTGTCAGCTGCTGCTCTGCTGCGGTTCCTGGGTTTGAGAAATTCCGCCTGGCAGCGCTCGAGGAGATGGGGTGTCATCTGGGAGCCATGGCAGCGGAGACACAACAAACAAAAGCCGTCCCAGGCGTCCGTGGTTGAAGAGCGAAGTCCTCTCTAGCTCCCCAGCACTGTTTACAGAGCAGTTGAGCAGCCATATATCCCTGGTCCCCCAAAGCCAGATAGGGGGCAGCTGTTGAAAAATCTTCCTGAAGAGCTCATGCACAAAATAATTTGGGCTGGGCTTGACCGTGGGCTGTGTGTGTCTCCTGATGCCATTTGGTTGCGGCTGGCCCACTCTTCTGCTTCATCCATTCATAATTACTTCCTCCCTCCCTCCCTCCTTCCTACCCTTCCTGCTTCCCTCTCTCCCTTCCTTCCTTCTTTCCTTCCTCTCTCTCTTTCCTTCTCTCATTAGTTGAGCAACTGATAGATGCTAAATCCTAGGATTAGAACGGAGAACACAAACATGGTCTCCATTCTCATGGAGCTCAGAGCTGAGTTGGAGAAACAGACAGACACAGGACCAGTTGGTATATATGCAATTCTAATCGATTTTCTTGAATATGAAGATAATCCATAAAGCCTATTTCATTCATCTTTCAGTATTGTTCAACTTAATTTAATTCTCATTTACTCATTACCCAATTTACTCAATGCCAGGCACGGGGATATCAAGATAAAATGGATCATACTTTGTACATTCATGACCTAACAATGAACAGCTATTTGTGGCATTAAAATACAGTGATTGATAACGTAGGTCATTCACTGATTGCCCCCATTTTATAATTTGTTTGTATTTGCAATATCAGATTACAGAGAAATAAAAGAAAATTAAGAAGTTCAGTGAATGCTTTGCAGATTAGGTTAGCAGTGGAGATACACATGCTTTCTGTGGAATCCAAAGTAGCTTGAGAGGGCAGTTAATGAGGACCAGGCCGAGCGCTCAGTGAGAAGGGCCATGTGCTGGATCTCTGCTCACAGTTGTCCTACAGTCTGGTTTGGCTGCAGTTCTGAACGGTGGGCAAAAGGTGATGCTGGCCTAGCCTGCTGTCCGACAGAGGTACGGAGGTGCGGGCTGTACAATGGCCCTGGAACACCCAGGGAAGCCCCTAAATAACTCGCATAAATTGTCCCCCAGTGAAATTTTTTGGCTATCATATCTGAGTTTACCTTTCAAGTGCACAGGGTCTGAGCTTTAGAGAATGTTAAATGTTATGTTAAAGCTTTAGAGAATGTTCCATTCTAAATATCACCCCCCACATCTGATAAACACAGATTCATTTTCTAACACTTTTTGTGTAGGACCTCCCCTGAAGCCAAGAAAAGAAGTTCTGAAGAGTTTAGTACATTTTCCTCATAGTATGCAATGTGAAACATATTATAGTGTAAAATGTGATGCAAAAGATATAACCAAACAATAGATACTAAGTGTATTATATTGTATATATTATATATGACATAATACCATACACATGATTGCTGTAATTCTTTGTTTCCTTGATTACACTGGCCATGAGGTTGGAGAAGACTCTTGAGAGTCCCTTGGACTGCAAGGAGATCCAACCGGTTCATTCTGAAGGAGATCAGCCCTGGGATTTCTTTGGAAGGAATGATGCTAAAGCTGAAACTCCAGTACTTTGGCCACCTCATGTGAAGAGTTGACTCATTGGAAAAGACTCTGATGCTGGGAGGGATTGGGGGCAGGAGGAGAAGGGGACGACTGAGGATGAGATGGCTGGATGGCATCACTGACTCGATGGACGTGAGTCTGAGTGACCTCCGGGAGATGGTGATGAACAGGGAGGCCTGGCGTGCTGCGATTTATGGGGTCGCAAAGAGTCAGACACGACTGAGTGACTGAACTGAAACTGAACTGAGACTAAAATCTACTTGACTGCAGAGAGGTGATTTATTCACCATCATATCCTTAGACCTAACAGCATCTGAAAATTAGTAGGAGCTCAGGGTGTGTTTTTGATAAAGGAAGGGCAGGAATGGAAAGGAAAGGATGAAAAAGAAGAAAGAAACAAGGAAATAATGATCTTGCATAAAAGCAAACTCTAGTCTTCTTTTAACAACAGCTTCCATATCTCAGTATCTCAGACTGTCTCTCTCTAAGGGCTCTGGCACTTTTTAAAAATCAAATATAAAGAAAAAAAAAGTGAGAATGCAGGTTCCCTGTCTTCACAACACCTGAAAGAAAGCCTAGATTCCCTTGTTCGTTTACACGCCCTCTTGAGGAGTAAGATGAGAACAAGCATACATAGAGATGCGTGCATGCAAGCATGCTGAGTAGCTTCAGTCCTGTCTGACTCTTTGCAACCCCACAGATTGCAGGCCGCCAGGCTCCTCTGTCCATGAGGATTCACCAGGCAAGAATGCTGGAGTGGGTTGCATGTCCTCCTCCAGGAGATCTTCCCAAACCAGGGACTCAACCCATGTCTCCTGTGTCTCCCTCATTCTAGGCAGATTCTTTATCCACTGAGCCTCCTGGGAAGCCCCATATGTAAAGATACATGTCATTATTCAAGTGTACACTGGGTAGGAAGAGAGAGAAAGGCATAGTTAATTCTTCCCAGGACGACCAGGGAAGGAAGAATATTTGAGAAGAATTTTCAAGACCGAGGAGAAGGTAGAGCTTAGGAGAGAAGAGTAGCTGGGAAAGATGAGCTTCATCAGAGTGACTCCTACAGCTTCCTTGCATCTGAGTCCCATCCCACGAGTGGAGCAGTGGTGGGAAGAGTTTGAATATGCTCAGCAGTCGCTACCCTTGCAAATATGGCATCATTTCTAAAAAACTGTGCCATTGAGGATTAATATTGATGAAAAGTGCAATTCAGAAACCTAGAGCTGGGGGACTTCCGTAGCTCTTCCAGTGAAGAGCTTGGTAGAGCTTCCTTAGCTCACCTTTCCAACGCAGGCAATGCAGGTTCGATCCCTGGTTGGGGAGTTAAGATCCCGCAGGCCTTGTGGTCAAAAAACCAAAACGCAAAACAGAAGCAATATTGTAACAAATTCAATAGAGACTTTAAAAATGGTTCACAGCAAAACAAAATGAAACAAAGCAAAACTGAAAGTTCAGAGGCCATTGTGCTCATTTTTCAGCTGGAAAAAATCTGAGAAACGAGGTAAATAGACTTGACAAATGCATTCACAATAGAGACTGGACCAGAGTTGAATAATTGAATGAAGATTCTCTGAAATCACCAGGGTAACAGTTGTGTCCAGTTGAATACCTTAGCGGGAACTCCCCATCCAACCTAGTACCTCAGTACATGTGTCCTCTATGGATGCTGCTCCCAGTACTGCACGGACTTGCCCTAAAATAAATTCATCAACAACAAAAGTTACTGCAACTAAACTCTTTGAGGGAAGATACAAAGTTCTGAGGAAGATCACGAACTCGCTAAAAAATACTTGAGTCTGTGCACCCTGCCTCCTTGACTTTCTAACTCTGTATCCTTTTACATACTTATTGCTATGTTTTCACTTCTTCATAAAATGAGAGTTCAGCTCAGTTCAGTTCAGTCGCTCAGTCGCGTCCGACTCTTTGCGACCCCATGAACTGCAGCACGCCAGGCTTCCCTGTGGCTTCCCTGGTGGCTCAGATGGTAAAGCGTCTGCCTGCAATGCGGAAGACCTGGGTTCGATCCCTGGGTTGGGAAGATCTCCTGGAGAAGGAAATGGCAACCCACTCCAGTACTCTTGCCTGGAGAATCCCACGGACAGAGGAGCCTGGTAGGCTACAGTCCATGGGGTCACAAAGAGTCAGACATGACTGAGTGACTTCACTTCACTTCACTTCATTCTCCCTGTCCATCACCAACTCCTGGAGTTCACTCAGACTCACATCCATCAAGTTGGTGATGCCATCCAGCCATCTCATCCTCTGTTGTCCCCTTGTCTTCCTGCCCCCTAATCCCTCCCAGCACCAGAGTCTTTTCCAATGAGTCAACTCTTCGCATGAGGTGGCCAAAGTACTGGAGTTTCAGCTTTAGCATCATTCCTTCCAAAGTGCACCCAGGACTGATCTCCCTTAGGATGGACTGGTTGGATCTCCTTGCAGTCCAAGGGACTCTCAAGAGTCTTCACTCATAAATCAGAGACCTGTGAGAAGTCCAAGAGATTCTACATATATGTAGAAAAAATAGCACCGTTCCAGTGTGTAGTGGGCAAGATGATGGTGGCCACAAACATACACGCGTGTTCTACTATCCAGAACCTAGACTGGTTGGATCTCCTTGCAGTCCAAGGGACTCTCAAGAGTCTTCACTCATAAATCAGAGACCTGTGAGAAGTCCAAGAGATTCTACATATATGTAGAAAAAATAGCACCGTTCCAGTGTGTAGTGGGCAAGATGATGGTGGCCACAAACATACACGCGTGTTCTACTATCCAGAACCTACGACTGTAACCTTCTTTGGAAAAGGAATCTTTGCAGATGTAATCAAGTCAAGGAAGTTGAGAGAAG
Source organism: Cephalophus harveyi (assembly GCA_006410635.1). Classification (NCBI taxonomy): domain Eukaryota; kingdom Metazoa; phylum Chordata; class Mammalia; order Artiodactyla; family Bovidae; genus Cephalophus; species Cephalophus harveyi. The sequence goes on from SJYT01060499.1 coordinate 215,741, forward strand.
GAGATTATCCAGTATTACCCAGATGAGCCTGAAACCCAGTGACCTGTGTCCTTATGAGAGATACAGAGAGGAGCAGAAAGGTGGCCAGCGAGGCAGAGATTGGAACAAGGCCGTCACAAACCCAGAAACGCCAGAAACCACCAGAAACAAAGAAACAGAAAGAGACTAGGAACGTCATCTCCTCTAGAGCCTCTGCTGGGGGAGGGGTGGGGGGAGGGGGTGCTGACACCTTGACTTCACACCTCTGCCCTCCAGAACTGTGAGAGAATACATGTCTGTTGTTTCAAGCCACCAAGTTTGTGATCATGTGTTATGACAGCTATAGGAAATGAACACAGGAACTAGAAAACTCAGCTGTTCAAAAACTATACATAATTTCTTATCTCTATCAGCTGGAGAGGCCATTATGCAAACACAGCTGATGTCTTTATGTCTGTTCTTTTGCTTTTTCTTCAGCTGGGCAAGAAGGGGGCTGGGACAAGAAGACATCTGCTCATGGATCTCCGTTCTGGGACCGTCATAAGCTCTGCTGTGCCTCCAGCTAGGAACAAGTGGCAAGAAGAAGACTGAAATCTCTGTGAAAAGCCTGCCTAAGAATGGGGAGGCAGAGGAGGGGAAGATGGAAAAATCAGCATCAACCGAACTTTCTGTTTTGAACTGTAATATTAGGAGGGAAGAGGAAAATTTATTTATTTTTTTTTCCAATATGGCCTTGTCCCAGGGGGTTATATGGTGGGAACATCACTGGACTGGGTGCTGTGAAGCCTGGAAGTGTGAGTAAATTCTGCCACTAACAAAGAATGTGTCCCCTGCTCATAATGTCATCTTTTTGAGTGGCAGTTTTCTCATCAATAAAGTCAATGTTGGGTGCCCTATAATTTTGCCAAGGAAAATAAAGACATAGTAACTGTCATCTATTCCACACTGTATCCACATCTGTTCTGATTGTATCAAATTCACTCTTCCATCTATCTAAATTTCAAGCGTAAAGATGAAAAATAATTCATCCAGTTATACAAATACCTGTTTTGTTATGAACTCGACCACCCAGCTCTGTTAATAGTGCTGGGGCCCTTACTCTGGCATCTAAGCTTTGTACCATCTCCCAGTCATTTCCTACATAATGCAGCCACACCAAATGATTCTCCACTCGATACTGTGTTCCTACACACAGACAGAATCTTGAGTGACACCCCAAATGAAACATCAAGTTGCTGCAGAATTCCTGACCTGGTGCAGTCCTCTTTTGCCCAGATTACTTTTCCAAGGAACCCAATGCAATCTTCACTTCCAAGAAGCAAAGAGATGCTTATGGGAAATTTAGGATCTTTGTCAATCAGTGAATTCTCTATGATGATTTCCTACTTCATAGTACAAATCTCACCTATTTGTATCACAGAATTTTATATTAGCATGTACAATTACAGGACATCTTCTCCTTTTGCCAATATGGAAAACTAAAGCCAGGAGAGGAAAGAGATGCCCCCTTAAACCATAAATCAGTGACAGAGGAAGAACTATACCTCCAAATATTGTGAATGGTACACCCTGCATTTTTTTTTTTTAACAGTGTGATTTCCCAGCGGTGGGGAGCTTCAGTGTGGTGGGGTGTGTATAAATGGAATGGAGGGAAGTTATAAAGTTGCAAAATCAGCCTAGTTCAGCACCATTTCCTCCATCCTTTGGGACTAAGGGTGAAGGATAGAGCGGTATGACTTACTACTTAGCTGGGAGCTATTAGTACAATTCTTCTCAACCAGAAATAGGAAGAGATTTTGTTCCCCAGGGAACATCTGACAATGTCTGGAGACATTTTTGATTGTCAAAAAGGTGGATGGTGCAGGGGGCTGGGTGCTGCTGGCATCGAGTGGGTAGAGGCCAAGAATGCTGTAAACATCTTACATTGAATAGGACAATCCCCCACCACAAAGCATTTTCCAGCCCAAATGTCAGTATTTCCGAAGTTAAGGATCCTTCTTGTACTAGTAGGATTTCTCCTCTACCAAAACAATTTCTAACGGTATCAATATTCTGATAACCTTTCTCTGCCAGAGACTGAGAAATATTCAACAATTTGGGGTACCTTATTTAGGTTAACCTAAATAAAGAAAGAAACTACTATTAATAATGATAATCTATGATAATATTATTTTAAAAAATCTGCTCAATACTTTTTTTTTTTCCTTCATCTGGTAATATATCATCTATGATGGTTATTTTTTATTGGACTATAATTGGAATATATATATGTATAATCTCCTCCCTCTTGAACCTCCTCGCCATCCTATCCCTCTAGGCCGTCGCAGAGTCAGCAGGCTGGGCTCCCTGTGATACACAGCAGCTTCCCACTGGCTATCGATTTTACACAGGATAGCGTGCATACGTCAAGGCTGCTCTTTGCGTCCATCCCACCTCTCCTCCCCACCCTCCCTACTGTGTCCACATGTCTGTTCCATATGCCTGCCCTGTAAATAGGTTCATCCATACAATGGAATATCGCTCAGCCATAAAAAGGGACAAAATTGGGTCATTTGTAGAGATGTGGGTGAACCTAGAATCTGCCATGCAGAGTGAAGTAAGCCAGAAAGAAGAAAACAAATACGTATTCATGAATATATGTGGAATGTGTGATGGTTGGCTTTATGAGTCACCTTGTCTGGGCCACAGTGTCCAGATATTTGGTCAAATATTACCCTGGGTGTTTCTGTGAGGATGTTTCCGGATGAGATTAACATTTAAATCAGTTGAATGAGTAAAGCAAGTTGCTCTCGCTAGTGTGGGTGGGACTCGTCCAATCAGCTGAAGGCCTGAATAAAGTGAATAAACTGACTCTTCCCCAAGTAAGAAAATTTTTCTTGTCTGATTTCCTTTCAACTGGGACATTTGCTTGTCTTCTGTCTTTAGACTTGAATTGAAACACTGGCTTTCCTTGGATTTGACCTTGCTGACTTTTGCATTTCAGTTAAGTCCCCCACATACAAACCTTTAAGTTGTGAAATTTCAAAAATGTGAATGCGCATTCCGTTAACATCAGGCACGAAATTGTAGCTTTCCCTCTGTCTCCTATTGCTAATAGTTCCTCAGGTCTACCATCTCCCATCTCCTCTAGTCAATGATTTTTCTTATTTGTTCACTCCATGCCAGCCCCTGTAAGCCAGCTGCTGAACAGTACTACTGTATTTTTCAAGGTACTGTGCTGTAAGATTAAAGATGTTTTCTTTTTTGTGTTTGCTTTCTACGTATTATTTGTGTGACAAGTATTATAAACTTCTTACAGCACAGTACTGTATAGAGCCTCAGTTGTCAATTCCCTCATATCTCATAATTGGCTCAAAGTTAGACAGGATATTAAATTAGGGTCAATCAGAAATCTTCCTCGAAGTGAATATACAGGAGATGATTAGATTTCCTTTTTGCTGGCGTGGAATACTGGAACAACAGGAAGCTGATCTCCTGGGGCCATCTTCCTTATTCTATCCAAAAAGTCTGTGTGAGGGAGAGAAAGCAGCCATCAGAGATGACATTCAGAGGTAAACTAGGTGTTCAAGTTATATTGAGCATCAGTTTGGGCTCCCAAAATTCTTCCTCTGGGACTGTGTGAGCTACCCTAGAATCAAGCTGCAAGAGCCAACAAATCCTCTTTTTTGGCATTCATCGATTTGAGTTGGGGCTTTGTCATTTGTAGTGGAAAGGCTTCCAACTAATAAACTCACATTTATGGAACACTGGAGAGTTAGCTAAGTGTTTTCACATTTGATCTTATTTGAGACTCACTAAAGTCTATGCTATAGAGAGAGAGGAGGAAGGGGGAACATTATCTCATTGGCATGTGTGGAAAACTGAAACACGAAGTGGCTGAGGTTGAATGGTTGACCATCCTGACACCACCCCCAAGATGCTGCATAGTATGGAAGCTCCCTCCCTGGGAAAAAACACACATTCTCTGAGTCCCAATAGCACAGTAAGAGGCAGTGTAATAAAAATAATGGAATAATAGTTAACACATACAGAGTGCTTAGCATATGCCAAGCTCTACTGTAAGTGCTTTGTATGTATTAAATTTTAAATCCTCATACCAAACTCATAACAATAGCTATTTTTTAATATATATTTTGAAAGTGAGAAAATCAAGCCATTTGAGTAAACTGCCAAAATACTCTAGATAATAAGAGACAGAACCAGGATTCAAACCCCAAATCCTTAAGCTGAGCCACTGCAGCCATTTGAGTTATAAAGAGGTTATGAACTTTGACCTGAATCCTCCCCACAAATGCCTAGGTAGTTATGGACTCAGGATCCAATCCTGATCTAACCAACTTAAAGGATTTTATTCTACATTGGAATCCAAGACTCCTTTCCATTATAGATAGTGGACTGCAGTGCCAGAATTTAAACCCACATCTTCATCTTCTTGGGCTACTGTTAATGCCTTCTTATATACTCATTTAGTACATATTTAATGCACACTTACTATATGTAAAACCCTTTAGAAACTATTTTGGGATGAGGAATGGAAATGATGCACAGTGTGACTTATTGAATTACCAATCTATTCTTATCCTTGAAGAAGATGAAATTCATGCTTAAACACAGCTTTGTGGATTTAGGAGCTTGCAAGAGGACGGCCATCTGCATTTTATTAGAGAGGGACAAGAAAGCTCCCTTGGTGAGCCTTAGGAGCCAAGTTTAAAATATGCTAGTCCACAGTTCATGGCAAAAAATTGGACCCATCACACCAAAACCCTTTTCATTTTGCAGGGACACGTGTGGTGGAGCTGGTAAGACTTGTTCATTTTGTGACTTACTAGGAGTAAATGTGAATTTAGGGATAGGGTCTGTCCTCCTCTCTATCTTGCCACCAAAACACACACACACACCCCTACCCCAAAATCTTTGGGCTCAAAAATGATGACTTTTATAGAGATGAAAAATTTATGTAACATCGTTTTTTACAAAAAAAGACAATATTTAAGGATAAAATGAATGTCAAAATGTTTAGAAATATGATAGGAGAGAAATAAATATAAACTAAGGATTATTTCAGAGCTTTCACATATTTCAAAATCCTTTCTGGATCACCTTTGTTTCTCAAGGCTTCTGAAATTTTTGATGTGGATTCTCAGCAGGAGTGTCTCCACCTCTGGGAACTTCACACTGTAATCTGTCACGTTGCTATTAAGACAGAGCAGAAAGAATGTCCTGCAGGACATGCATGAAACCCAAGGGCCAGTCCTACAGGTGGGGCGTTTCCTGAGGCTGCAGATGACCAACAGAACCCGAACCTTGGCTCAGATAGGAAAATTTGTCCACTTTTAGGACAGAGGTTTCTTCATTTGTTTCCTATATTATAGTTAATGTGAAGAAGGTACAAATGGAAAGAGTTTGATGAAAGCAATACCTTGAACTCCTTGAGCAAATTTATCTTCCCCTGAAAACTATTTATTATTTTCCCATCTTCAAGTGAGATGAGGAAGTTGTGGCTCTGGAGAATAAATCATTTAGGGAAAAAGTGGAAACAGTGACAGACTTTATTTTCTTGGGCTCCAAAATCACTGTGGATGGTGACTGCAGCCATGAAATTAAAAGACACTTGCTCCTTCGAAGTAAAGCAATGACAAACCTAGACAGCATAGTAAAAAACAGAGACATCACTTTGCCAGTAAAGGTCCATATAGTCAAAGCTATGGTTTTTCCACCTGTCATGTACAGCTGTGAGAGTTGGACCATGAAAAAAGCTGAGCGCCAAAGAATTGATGCTTTCAAACTGTGGTGTTAGAGAAGGCTCTTGAGAATCCCTCAGACAGCAAAAACCAGACAATCCTAAAGGAAATCAACTCTGAATATTCATTGGAAGGACTGATGCTAAAGCTGAAGCTCCGATACTTTGGAAGTATTGGAAGTATATACCCCGACTCATTGGAAAAACCCTGATGCTGGGAAAGACTGAGGGCAGGAGAAGGGGGAGACAGAGGATGAGATGGCTGGATGGTATCGCTGACTCAATTGACATGAGTTTGAGCACACTCCAGGAGATGGTGAAGGACAGGGAAGTCTGGTGTGCTGCAGTCCATGGGGTCATAGAGAGTCGGACATGACTGAGAGACTAAACAACAAAAAGTCAGTAACTGAGACAGCTGGGAGGATGAGCTTTCAGCCTCCCAAAGGCACCTCAAGGTCATTGCTTCTGAAGCTAAGTAGACGGCCTCCTCCTGAAGTGGCAGCTCCTCGTGTGGCCCCCATTTTGTGGGTGGCAGCAACACCCACCAGTCACGGAGGCTAACAACTGGGGTGGCTCATCTCCCTGTTTCAGTCAAGCACCAAGCGCTCAGACCCATTTCCACACACTGCGTGGCACCCCTTGGAGCCCCATTCCCCCTAAGAGTTGATCCAGAATGCTGCTAATGCCTCCCATCTGGTCTCATCTTGTCCCCTGCTTCATGCAGCCACTGGGGAGCAGACGAAATGCTCATTCTCCAGTGTCACCGTCCTGCTCAGAGCCTTCCCTTCCCACATCACCTACAGGATAAGTTGCAAGCTTCTTGGCCTTGCAAGCATATAAGGACCCTGTTCCTTCTGGTCCTGCCTCATCTGCTCAGCTCCTCTCTCCCCATTCCTCTCTGCCTCATTGGCCTCCGGGACCAGAACGTCCTTGTGGTCTCTGCTGGTGAATGATGTGCTTCTCATCACTCCCCAGGGTGTTCCCCTACCTGGACCACTCTTCATCAGGCTCTAGTGCCACGTGATTGATTCTTCCTCATCCTTTAAGGTTCAGCTTGGGTGTGCTGAGTCCCTCAGTCATGTCTGACTCTTTGTGACCCCATGGACTGCGGCCCACTAAGCTCCTCAGTCCGTGGAATTTTCCAGGCAAGAATACTGGGATGGGTTGCCATTCCCTTCTCCAGGGGATCTTCCTTCCTGACCCAGGGATCTAACCCACGTCTCTGTGTCTCCTACACTGGCAGGCAGATTCTTTACCATTAGCGCCACGTGGGAAGCCCAAGGCTCCACTGAGCTGCTATTCCTTTCCAATGCCACGTGTATTTCCAGAAAGCTTTCCCCGAAGCCCTACCAACCCCACCTTGAGGATCCGATACTAACCAGTGCTTCTCAGTATGTCTACTTTATTGATTATCCTGGTTTCTCTTTATTTATTTATTTTTCATGGACTATGATTGCTTTAAAATGCTGTGTTAGTCTCTGCTATGCCTGCAAGCATGCTAAGTCGCTTCAGTCATATCTGACTCTCTGGGATCCTATGGACTATAGCCAGCCAGGCTCCTCTGTCCCTGGGGATTCTCCAGACAAAAAATACCCCCCCGGCGCACTACGCGCGGTCGGCTGCGAGAGCCGGGCCGGCGCACTACGCGCGGTCGGCCGGGAGGAGCTGCCCCACGTCCGAGGTCGGGGGCAGCAGCCTAGAGTGCCAGGCTGCGACGGCGCAGGAACGGCCGAGAGGAGCTACCCTGTGCTGAGGTCAGTGGCGGCCCGGGAGGAGACACCCGGCGTCCGAGGTCAGGGCGGCAGCTGGGTGGAGCTACCCCGCATCCGAGGTCAGGGGCGGCCGGGAGGAGACACCCCGTGTCCGAGGTCAGGGGCGGCCGGGAGGCGACACCCCGCGTCCGAGGTCAGGGCGGCGGCCGGGAAGAGCTGCCCAGCAAGAGACCTGGGTTTGATTTCTGGGTTGGGAAGATCCCCTGGAGAAGGGAAAGGCTACCCACTCCAGTATCCTGGCCTGGAGAATTCCATAGACTGTATAGTCCATGGGGTCGCAAAGAGTTGGACACAACTGAGTGACTTTCACTTTCACTATGGAGAACAGTATGGAGGTGCCTTAAAAAATTAAAAATAGAGCTACCACATAACCCTGCAGTTCCACTCCCGGGCATATATTCAGAGAAAAACACGATCCGAAAGGATACATGCACCCCAATGTGCATTGCAGCACTGTTTACAATAGCCAAGATATGGAAGCAACCTAAATGTCCATCGACAGAGGAATGAATAAAGATGTGGTACAGGTCAGGGCGGCGGCCGGGAAGAGCTGCCCGACGTCTGAGGCCAGTGACGGCCGGGAGAAGACACCCGGCGTTTGAGGTCAGGGCGGCAGCTGGGTGGAGCCACCGCGCATCCGAGGCCAGTGGCGGCCGGGGGGAGACACCCCGCGTCCGAGGTCAGGGGCGTCTGAGGTCAGGGTGGCAGCTGGGTGGAGCCACCTCGCATCCGAGGCCAGTGGCGGCTGGGGGCAGACACCCCGTGTGGTCCGAGGTCAGGGCGGCGGCCGGGAGGAGCTGCCTCACTTCCGAGGCCAGTGGCGGCCGGGGGGAAACACCCCGCATCCGAGGTCAGGGGCAGTCGGGAGAAGCCACCTCGAGCTTGAGGCCAGGGGCGGTGACCCCGGGGAGCCACCACAAGCCCGAGGCCAGGGGTGGCAGCTGGGAGGGGCCACAGCCCGGAGCCAAGGGCGGTGACCCTGAGCCTGAGCCCGAGGCCAGAGGCGGCAGCTGGGAGGAGCCACCCACGCCCAAGGCCAGGGCAGGCAGCCGGGAGGAGCAACCCAAGGATCAGCAGGAGGGCCTAGAGGATCTATCCCACGTTGAAGGCCAGGAACAGCCCCTCGTCCAAGGTAAGGAGCCGCGGCTGTGCTTTGCTGAAGCAGCCGTGAAGAGATGCCCCACACCCAAGGTAAGAGAAACCCAAGTAAGATGATAGGTGGTGCAAGAGGGCATCAGAGGGCAGACATACTGAAACAATACTCACAGAAAACTAGTCAATCTAATCACAC
>SJYT01060499.1:225631-241255 GCA_006410635.1 Cephalophus harveyi
TCCAAGGATAAATTTCAATAAACCTCCCAAACCAAAAATCTTAAAAAAGGATAAAATTTTCCTGAAAACACTAAACAAGTTATAAAACTGCTTGGTTTTACATAAAAATTAGACAAAACCATAAAAATTTAATAGAAACACTAGAAAGTTATTTAAAACTTTAAAGACTGATTGGTAGGAACCCTGGTTCCGCATATAACCATCATGGAAGCCATCATTCTGTCCTAACAACAAATACAAAGTTTGAATTCACTAAAAAAGTCTACAACTCTTTGTGGATGCATAAGACAGGAGGATATAAGGCACTGAAGGATAATTAAGGAATATTATATAACAACTCTATTCCAAAATTTTTATAACCTCAAATGAATTGATCAGTTCCTTGAGGAACACACCCTGTCAGAACTCACATGAGAAATGGGAATTTGAATAAGCCTATATCTCTTTTAAGAAACTGAATCAGTACTTATTAACCCTCTAAAACAGAAAGCACATTCCCAGATAGGTTCACCCCTGAATTCTATCAAACATTTAAGAAAGAAACTACACCACTTCTCTATAATATCTTTCAGAGGATAGGAACAGTGAGAATACTTTGTAACTATCTTATGAAGCTAGCCTTACCTTATTGAGGCTTCCCTGGTGGCTCAGATGGTAAAGTGTCTGCCTGCAATATGGGAGACCTGGGTTTGATTGCTGGGTCAGGAAGATCTTCTGGAAAAGAAATAGCAACCCACTCCAGTACCCTTGCCTGGAAAGTCTCATGAACAGAGGAAACTGGTATGCTATACAGTCCATGGGGTCACAAAGCTTTGGACACGACTGAGTGACTTCACTTTCTTTTCCTCTACCTTATTACCCAAACCAAAGGCATTGTAAGAAAACAAAACTACAGGCTAATAACTTTCATTGAATACAAATGCAAAATTTCTCAGCAAACTATTAGCAATTTAAATCCAGCCATATATAGAAAAAAATTATATTCCATGACCAAGTGGTTTTTATTCCAAGTATGCAAGTCTAGTTCAGCAAACATTCAAAAATCAATGAATACAATCCAATACACAGATGGGCTTAAAAAAATTACATGAACATACTTTGATGAAAGTGAAAGAGGAGAGTGAAAAAGTTGGCTTAAAGCTCAACATTCAGAAAATGAAGATCATGGCATCTAGTCCCATCACTTCATGGCAGATAGATGGGGAAACAGTGGAAACAGAGGCTGACTTTGTCTTTCTGGGCTTCAAAATCATTGCGGATGGTGATTGCAGCCATGAAATTAAAAGACGCTTACTCCTTGGAAGGAAAGTTATGACCAACCTAGATAGCATATTCAAAAGCAGAGACATAATTTTGCCAATAAAGGTCCATCTAGTCAATGCTTTGGTTTTTCTAGTAGTCATGTATGGATGTGAGAGTTGGACTATAAAGAAAGATGAGCACTGAAGAATGAATGTTTTTGAACTGTGGTGTTGGAGAAGACTCTTGAGAGTCCCTTGGACTGCAAGGAGATCCATCCAGTCCATCCTAAAGGAGATCAGTCCTGGGTGTTCATTGGAAGGACTGTTGTTGAAACTGAAACTCCAATACTTTGGTCACCTGATACGAAGAGCTGAGTGATTGGAAAAGACCGTGATGCTAGGAAAGATTGAGGGCAGGAGGGCAAGGGGATGACAGTGGATGAGATGGCTGGATGGCATCACCGACTTGATAGACATGAGTTTGGGTAAACTCCAGGAGTTGGTGATGGAGAGGGAGACCTGGTGTGCTACAGTTTATGGGGTCACAAAGAGTCAGACAAGACTGAATGACTGAACTGAACTGATCAACAGCTGTAGAAAAGCATCTGCAGAATCCAGCACCCATTCATGATATAAACTGTAAGTAAACCAGGAATAGAAGCAAACTCCCTCAATTTGATAAAAAAGACACCATTAATATGATGCTTAATAATGAGCTTTCCTGTTGAGATCAGGTAAAAGACAAGGATCTTCCCTCTCACCACTCCATTTTAACATAACACTAGAAGTACTAGCTAATGCAGTAAAATAAAAGAGATAACATATATACAGGTTGAAAAGAAGACGTAAAACTGTCTTTGCTCACAGGTGACATGGTTTAATATGTACAAAATCTGAGAGAATTGACTAAAGCACTCCTACAACTAATGAGAAATTATGGCAAGATTGCAGGACACAGGGTTAATATACAAAAGTTGATTGCATTCATTTATATTAGTAATAACCAAGAGGAATTTGAAATTAAAACCATGATAACATTTATATTAACTGCCCCAAAATGAAACACTTAGATGTAAATCTAAGAAAATATGTTTAATATCTATATAGGAAAACTACAAAGCTCTATATTTAGAGTTATTATTTCTTTTGTCAGCACCCTTTAGTTAACAAATCAAGCAGCAACAATTTTCAGATAGTTATATTATTTTTCTTAGGATTTTAGTATTATTTAGTTCCATATGCATTTAACCTACCTAGAAAAATTCTTCAACTTTTGTGGCAAATGTGTGACATCTCTTTTGTTTCTACTTCTAATTCATGTTTCTTTCTTAATGGTGTTTTCTGTTGGTCCTTTCTTTTAGTTTTCAGTTGATGGTGACTGGGGATAGGATTGGCAGAGGACAGGAAGAATGTATATGCCCACATTGCTCTTGTCTCCTTGAAGACTCTTGGTTATGTCCTCATGGAGAATATTTTATCAAATTTGAAGAGCCAACAGAATGCAAAAGAAAAATCAGTGTGGTGTTGAGAATGTCACTCTAAATTTGATTATTATATCTTTAGAAAGCCTTCTATAAAGTTTGCAGCTAATTTAAGTACACTTTATATCTTTGCACACAATATTGTTTGCAAATATGTGTGTATTTGTATGCTTATGTGTATATGTGTGTGTGTATATATATAGGTGAATAATTTACTATATTGCATTAGAATTATCCCTTATTAGATGGCAAACACTCTGGAGGCAGAAACTATATATTGGTAATATTAAAATCCCCAAGACCTGATTTAATACCTGAATATAGAATAATTTCAATGTGTATTAGTTGAAATAAGTATGGTGTCTTTTATACATATGAATATGGGTAAATATTTGTTATTGGTATGAAGTATGCAGGTCAGGAAGCAACAGTTAGAACTGGACATGGAACAACAGACTGGTTTCAAATAGGAAAAGGAGTACATCAAATTTCAATAAACCTCCCAAACCAAAAATCTTAAAAAAGGATAAAATTTTCCTGAAAACACTAAACAAGTTATAAAACTGCTTGGTTTTACATAAAAATTAGACAAAACCATAAAAATTTAATAGAAACACTAGAAAGTTATTTAAAACTTTAAAGACTGATTGGTAGGAACCCTGGTTCCGCATATAACCATCATGGAAGCCATCATTCTGTCCTAACAACAAATACAAAGTTTGAATTCACTAAAAAAGTCTACAACTCTTTGTGGATGCATAAGACAGGAGGATATAAGGCACTGAAGGATAATTAAGGAATATTATATAACAACTCTATTCCAAAATTTTTATAACCTCAAATGAATTGATCAGTTCCTTGAGGAACACACCCTGTCAGAACTCACATGAGAAATGGGAATTTGAATAAGCCTATATCTCTTTTAAGAAACTGAATCAGTACTTATTAACCCTCTAAAACAGAAAGCACATTCCCAGATAGGTTCACCCCTGAATTCTATCAAACATTTAAGAAAGAAACTACACCACTTCTCTATAATATCTTTCAGAGGATAGGAACAGTGAGAATACTTTGTAACTATCTTATGAAGCTAGCCTTACCTTATTGAGGCTTCCCTGGTGGCTCAGATGGTAAAGTGTCTGCCTGCAATATGGGAGACCTGGGTTTGATTGCTGGGTCAGGAAGATCTTCTGGAAAAGAAATAGCAACCCACTCCAGTACCCTTGCCTGGAAAGTCTCATGAACAGAGGAAACTGGTATGCTATACAGTCCATGGGGTCACAAAGCTTTGGACACGACTGAGTGACTTCACTTTCTTTTCCTCTACCTTATTACCCAAACCAAAGGCATTGTAAGAAAACAAAACTACAGGCTAATAACTTTCATTGAATACAAATGCAAAATTTCTCAGCAAACTATTAGCAATTTAAATCCAGCCATATATAGAAAAAAATTATATTCCATGACCAAGTGGTTTTTATTCCAAGTACGAGAGCCGGTCCGGCGCACTACGCGCGGTCGGCTGCGAGAGCCGGGCCGGCGCACTACGCGCGGCCGGGAGGAGCTGCCCCACGTCCGAGGTCGGGGACAGCAGCCTAGAGTGCCAGGCTGCCACGGCGCAGGAACGGCCGAGAGGAGCTACCCTGTGCTGAGGTCAGTGGCGGCCCAGCTGAGCGCCGAAGAATTGATGCTTTTGAACTGTGGTGTTGGAGAAGACTCTTGAGAGTCCCTTGGACTGCAAGGAGATCCAACCAGTCCATTCTGAAGGAGATCAGCCCTGGGATTTCTTTGGAAGGAATGATGCTACAGCTGAAACTCCAGTACTTTGTCCACCTCATGTGAAGAGTTGACTCATTGGAAAAGACTGATGCTGGGAGGGATTGGGGGCAGGAGAAGAAGGGGATGGCAGAGGATGAGATGGCTGGATGGCATCACGGACTCGATGGACATGAGTCTGAGGGAACTCCAGAAGTTGGTGATGGACAGGGAGGCCTGGCGTGCTGCTATTCATGGGGTCGCAGAGAGTTGGACACGACTGAGCGACTGAACTGAACTGAACTACCACTTATTCACTATTTTAGATTTATTTCCTATTTATACAATTGTCCATGTTTTTGCTTAATCATTTAATGTGATTGTCATAAGTGACAGGACATAAATGTGAGATATACTGTGAATTTATCACCTTTTCATTATACTTTGGGACTAGATTTTGAAAATGTGCATCAATGCACTATTATTTAATATTAGTATATTTTGTGAATTTTCTTATGTTTATATATTATTACTTAGGTATAATCATTTTTTACATCTGACACTTGTTTTGTAGTCAGACATTAATGGTACTAACTACCATTTATAATTTTTTTGAGTAATCCCTAATTTCAAAGACTGACTTGAATGTTTTTTTTTAAATACCTCTTGTCTATGATTAATATGTGAAATTAATTATCTAATTATGTTTCCAAGTGCTGAAGTCATGCTAAAATTGTAATGACACTAACTATAAATGGCTTGCTGCTGCTGCTGCTGCTAAGTCGCTTCAGTCGTGTCCGACTCTGTGCGACCCCATAGACGGCAGCCCACCAGGCTCCCCCGTCCCTGGGATTCTCCAGGCAAGAGCACTGGAGTGGGTTGCCATTTCCTTCTCCAAATAAATGGCTTACTGGGTTATTTTAATATATTGCTAAATAAGAAGATCCGGAGAAATTTTTAATTGGTTTAGTAGCTTACAATGCAGTTTGAATTTAATCTGACACCCATAACAAAAATAAAATTGGATTTGTTCATTTTCTGATACAATACCAAAAGCAATCTTAAAATGTACATGAAAAACACTGTGATACTGGTGATAAAGGATTCAGTGTCTACAAGAGTGTGCATAGAAGCAGTCTCTGTAAATTAATGCAAAATGTGCAGCTAAAATGAATTAGAATGGAATAAGACATAACGTATAACTATAATAATGAAAGCCTATTCATAGAAGTAGTCAAAATGGCCTTTCTTTGTTCAGGCCTTATAGTACATAGAGCTTCAATGCCAAAGAAATAACTGAATTCCAATTGATGAAATCCATCCCTCCTCTCAACTTTGTATGTTTTCTATTTGTGAGACTAGATACAGTTAGAGCAGCAATCTCAAATATTTTTTGACTAGCTATTGTCTAGAGCAGCTTCTGGTAGTGAGCGGAAATGGAAAAAAATTAGAATCTATAGGGAAAACCAAGCACATATAAAATATAGGTGATAGAAAGAGCTCAGGATTGGTAGAAATAGTGGTCCACACAAATTAATAATGATAGAGAATTTTACTGTGACCTTAACAATCTCTTCCTAAGTTTTGGATAGGATTTGTTATAGGAATTAAAAAATAAAAAAAATACATGCTATTATTGAGTATAATGATACTTTATAGTCTTATGTTAAATATCTATCCTATGAGGTGGCTCTTATTATTCCTATTTTACCCCTAGAAAAACCAAATAATTTGTACAGGAGACACACAGCTGAGAATTGTCAGAAGTGGAATATGAATTCAGAACTCACTGATTCTAAATCCCAAGCCTATTTTCATTAAACCATGCTGACTACCAATATCACCTTAAACTCTGTATTCCCTATTCAAACAATGTACTTTCATTTCACAAATAACAACACAACCTTCAGGTAATAACAAAGGAGACAAATAATGAGCTTAGGAGTAAAGAGCTCAACATCCTAGACATATCATTACAACACTGCTTTGATGACCTTTTTGTTCCTTGAGCACTAGGTAGCCCTAGGCAGAAAAGACTATGTATAATATCAGCTTGGAATTGCGTTTGGCTGCAGGTGACAACAGAAATAACTGTGGCTTCAACATGAGAGAGGTTTATTTCTCTCTCGTACAGGAAAACTAGAAATATAGTCCAGAGCTATTTAACTGCTATGTGGTGATTCAATCACCTTTTCTCTCTTTTTCCATTTCATCATTCTTTGCATTAAGTCTTCCACCTTTAGAATCACCTCCAGATGCAGAGGTGGAGTGAACACTCCAAAAATGGCTGATTGAGTGAATTCTCTCCATCATAACCTGCATTTCAGAGAAGCAGCAGGAATAAGGGAGAAGGTGTGTGCTGGCTCTGTCTGCTTCTAAAAGAGCTTTCCCCTAATTTTACCTACCAACCTCCACTTTTTTCTCATTAGTCATCTCTAGCTTCATGGAAGACTAGGAAACGTAGCTTCTTGGCTAGGAAAATTGTTACCTAGAATAATACTTGGGTTTTGTTACTAAAGAACAAGGTATTGAGTAGCTGAATGGTCCCCAAGCTCTAATGGAGCAAAACAATGAACTACATTCGAAACGTGCATTACCCAAGCAATTTGAGTAGCTTGGCTCTCTTGTTAAGGTTAATTGGGAGTTTGTGGAATCCCCATTGGGAGAATTTCAAAGGGAAAACTGAGCGATCAGGTAATTTATGCAGCTCAAATCGGGTGAAAAATTCAGTTAAACTCATGATGTGCTCTGTGTCACAAAGCTGTCTGTCTGCTTGCATTTTCTCTCAGTCCATCAGAAGGAATTAACTTAATCAGCAGTACTAGATCAAACTGTATTATGTATGCAACTTTATATTCTAAGCCACTTTGCATCATTCTAGAAGCTATTTCCATGATAAATCATCAAAATCATGACTATATTTTCATGGTCATTTTTTTTGTTTTCATAATTCACATTCATAAATACATAATATATGACATTCACATGCCCTGATGATATTCAGATGTTATACTTCCCAAGAAACATTTCAAATGATGCAATTTTTACATAGAGGAAAATTCTGAGAAGTCGAGTTTAAGGTTGCTTCTATATTTTTCTTAGATCTAAATCAATTAATTCCTTAGTAGGAAAAAAATAGGTTACAGGGAGGCAGTGTAGCACTGCAAAATGAACATAGACTTTGGACTTAAATAAACCTCAGTTTCAATCCCATGTCAGACCATAATTCACTTGCTATTTGACTTTGCACTAGTTGTATAAAGTCCTTGAGTATCATCTTTAATTGTAAAATTGTGATTCTGGTACATAGCTAGGCCTGAGAACCTCTGTAGTACAGCAGTGTACTTAAGAAATATCCATCTATTCTTTAACTATTCTTTAACTATCGGTCTACTGACGTCAGCCTTCCTTGATTAACATAAGATAAACCAAATTCCAAGAACAGGGTTGTTGGTTCCTCAAGTCACCTGTTCAGAGATGGAACATGAGTAGCAAATATGTGGAACTGCATGGCTGAGCACGTGCTATGGAATGGAGTCAGCACGTTGAGTTTTTATAACTAATTCTTGTTGTCCTGAGGCGAACAGGCAGTCTGGACGCAGTGCATTGTCGTTCAACTGAATTTGTCCTCAAGCCAGCCCTTTAAGTCCTAGACAAGAGCAGGCTAAGAGGAAAAATAAAAAACAAAGCCAAGCAAAAAACTATGCTGCTACATCTTAGAACACAGAAATGCCTGCTTTGGAATCTGTTGAAAATACTGTAACCCTATGGGAAGAAATGCACTTTCTCAGTTTCTGCTGTAAACTCTGGTTGCATCTTTTACCTCTCGGACTCTGACTTGAATTCTTGGAAGCTGAAGTGAAATATCTGTGATATTCACCATAAAAATGTATAACCGAGCAAAGCAGGTGGCTACCCCCTATAACAGAACAGTAGAGTACAGTGGATGTCCCACCATGCCCAGCTCAGCAGACATGGCTCCTGGACTGTTTGGGAGGTATTTTACTTCCTGATGTCTACGTGTGGATACATGGGGAATAGAGTACCTATAAGTCATCTTGCTGCGATTCATGGGGTCGCAAAGAGTCGGACACGACTGAGCGACTGAACTGAACTGAACTGAACTGAAGTCGTCCTTACAGAGCCTTCCAGAAATATCAATACACACAGAGGACAGGCAATACAAAGTCAAGGATCCTAAAGTTAAGCACGTGGAGACATGAGTCAACAAATTTTGCTTACATGCTACAGTAACTAACTCATTTATGCTGAAGCTTGTCTTCTGAGTCTGACAGCCTGTTCTCTGTCTTATTCACTATGTATGTTCTTGTTTGTTAGGGGGCAGAAGCTGAGTGGAGGAAAATCATGATTATTTGTACTCTATAACAGCAAGTGGAGTAAGGTTCCCTAAGGAGCAGCAGTGATGTGTTGGGATCCAAGTCTCGATACCACAATGTAGAACAGATGAGATCCAGAGTGTGAGTCAGGAAACATGTAAAGAAAAGGCTGCCAAATCCAATGTGGTCAACCAATAAGCTAAGATAGTCAGGAAATCAGCACTGAGTTCACAAATTCAAAAACTTGTGGACAAGAGAAACTGCACTTTGTGTTGAAAGCAGGAGGTTGCAAGACAGTCAGGGTGGTAAACGAATAAGGAAAATGAAGTAATCAGTTTAGGACAGCAGATAATGTACAGACATGGTGCTGCCTTGTAGAGTTCCTCGGATCATAGTAGAACAAAGACTAAAGGCCTGACTGAATTTGTAAACACCATGTGAGCATGAGCCTTGAATCTATTCAGATACTTAGAATCTTGCTTCTTTTCAGTTGGGGACTCTATGTGACTACTGCTGTCTCTTCAGGATGCTGCAGTTCTTTAACTTTGACCCCAGTCCCATTTACCCTAATAATTAATTGCCATAGATTTCCTTATTTAATGATAACCATTTCTCACCTGTCTGATATTTACTTCTTACAGATGCTGCTTTGGTTTCTTTTGTGCACCTAACAGCATCCTTATCTAACCCTTGCTGAAAGTCTCTGAAGAGAAACAAAGCTTGCCTGAGTCTCTTCCTAATATTAATACTATACTTTAGATTATGCTCTGTGCTTGTTTGTGTGCAAAGTCACTTCAGTCATGTCTAACTCTTTGCAGCCATATGGACTGTAACCCACCAGGCTCTTCTAACCATGAGATTCTTCAGACAAGAATACTGAGCCACCTAGGAAGCCCAGATTATGCTCTCCCTGACAACCTGTTGTTCACAGATGCTGGATCTGCCTTTAAGTACCTATTCCTCTGTAGTAATCTATAGGTTCTATGCCCCACTTCTTCAGTTCAGTTCAGTCGCTCAGTCATGTCCATCTCTTTGCGACCCCATGAATCGCAGCACGCCAGGCCTCCCTGTCCATCAACTGGTCAACTAAGAACCACTGTTGAGAGAACATTCTCATACAGATTGATTCTTGCTGTCTGTTAGGATGATGTGAAACATCCGCAGATTAACTTACTAGCCCTGGACATGAATCCTTAGCCATAACAGAAGCTTTGTTCCAAAGAGGAATAATTATTTAAAATAAACTTAATGTCTTAGCTTAAAGGACTGCAAATCAAAACCAAAATATAAAGTTGTATGCATGTTAATTTCTTTGAGTTATATCCAACTATTTGCAACTTTGTGGACTGTAGCCTGCCAGGCTCTTCTGTCCATGGAATTCTCCAGGCAACAATACTGGATTGGGTTGCCATGCCCTCCTCCAGGAGATCTTCCCAACCCAGGAGTTGAAACTGCATCTCTTATGTCTCCTCCATTGGCAGGCAGGTTCTTTACAGCTAGTGCCACCTGGAAAGCCCAAATGTAAGGTGACATGCCATCAAAGGATCAGGATTTAGGGTCCCACCTCAAGGTGACCATTTGGTTTGTTAAAGAGATGGGGAGTCTACCATCTTACTAGGTTTCTGTGTACATAGCAGTGATTCAAAGAGCTCTGTTGCTCAGCCATGTGGCAGAATCTTTTCTCCAAACTTTGTTTGGAGTTGAACAAATCTAGAACTTTACACCTCTTCTTAGGTGGTTTTCCCAAAATATAACTTGTATCTGCATCAGACACTCTTGGGTTTTAAATTTGCATCCAAATCTACCCTTTTCTTGTTTTTCTAACAACCATCTCACCTCTGGAACTAGTTTCAAAATGTTTCAAGTAGCATTCAACTTGAAAAGTTATTTCTCTCTTTAAACATTTTGGGGGGGAGGGGCTTACAGTCACTTCTACTCAGATAGACTATATTTTCATCTGGGATTTTCTTTGGAACCCCACTTCCTCTTTTCAGTTTCATATTAAGCACCAACAGATATACAGATGACACCACCCTTATGGCAGAAAATGAAGAGGAACTCAAAAGCCTCTTGATGAAAGTGAAAGTGGAGAGTGAAAAAGTTGGCTTAAAGCTCTACATTCAGAAAACGAAGATCATGGCATCTGGTTCCATCACTTCTTGGAAAGTAGATGGAGAAACAGTGGAAACAGTGTCAGACTTTATTTTGGGGGCTCCAAAATCACTGCAATGGTGATTGCAGCCATGAAATTAAAAGACGCTTACTCCTTGGAAGAGAAGTTATGACCAACCTAGCTAGCATATTGAAAAGCAGAGATACTACTTTGCCAAAAGTCGGTCTAGTCAAGGCTATGGTTTTTCCAGTGGTCATGTATGGATGTGAGTGTTGGACTGTGAGAAAAGCTTAGCACCGAAGAATTGATGCTTTTGAACTGTGGTTTTGGAGAAGACTCTTGAGAGTCCATTGGACTGCAAAGAGATCCAACTAGTACATTCTGAAGGAGATTTCTTTGGAGGGAATGATGTTGAAGCTGAAACTCCAGTACTTTGGCCACCTCATGCAAAGAGTTGACTCATTGGAAAAGACTCTGATGCTGGGAGGGATTGGGGGCAGGAGGAGAAGGGGACGACAGAGGATGAGATGGCTGGGTGGCATCACGGACTCAATGGACGTGAGTCTGAGTGAACTCCTGGAGTTGGTGATGGACAGGGAGTCCTGGCGTGCTATGATTCATGGGTCGCAAAGAGTCAGACACATCTGAGAAACTGAACTGAACTGATGTTTTATAGAAAAACTATTCTAATAGCTCATTGTGTCAGTGAAGAGGAACAGATGAGCTGGTTCAGCTAAACTCTTCCATCAGTAACTATGTGTGATCACCACAGTCCCAGATTTGGTCCTTAATATTTCAGGTTAAGAAAAATAATGGATATATTATTTTATAGTTTCTCACTCTGTGGGAGATAAACTCATAGCAATGTAAAAGACCAAAATGACATGTCATTAGGTCATTTAGTTCAAGAATTAGTGCTGTTCCCCTGCAAGGAGTTCTTTCCTCTGCCACTCAGGAGACAAAATGACAATTCTGAAGATAGCTTTAGAAGCTTGGAACAGGACAGGGGATGCAGCGTGAGCTCAAGTTATTTTTATCAAGTTATGGAACATCAATGACTTTTCCTGATTTATACTAAAACTGTTCATGATGAAATAACATCCGGTGGATCATGGAAAAGGCAAGAGAGTTCCAGAAAAACATCTATTTCTGCTTTATTGACTATGCCAAAGCCTTTGACTGTGTGGATCACAAGAATCTGTGGAAAATTCTGAAAGACATGGGAATACCAGACCACCTGACCTGCCTCTTGAGAAATCTGTATGCAGGTCAGGAAGCAACAGTTAGAACTGGACATGGAACAACAGACTGGTTCCAAATAGGAAAAGGAGTACATCCAGGCTGTATATTGTCACCCTGCTTATTTAACTTATATGCAGAGTACATCATGAGAAACGCTGGACTGGAAGAAACACAAGCTGGAATCAAGAATTTCTCATTTTACATTCAGTTTAAATTATTTTGAAAATGTGTATGGAAGCACAATTCTTAACTCATGTATTTGAATATGGTAGAATTTAGAGGGTGATTTCTCTGTCTTCCTAGTTAGACCCAGGGAATTTGTTGCCCCATACCTTGATAAGCAGGGCTTCCCTCACAGCTCAGTCAGTAAAGAATCTACCTGCAATGCAGGAGACCCAAATTTGACTACTGGGTCGGGAGGATCCCCTGGAGAAGGAAACGGCAACCCACTTCAATATTCTTGCCTGAAGAATCCCACGGACAGAGGAGCCTGGCAGGCTTCAGTCCGTGGGGTTGCAAGAGTCGGACATGACTTAGTGACTAAACCACCACCACATTCATGAGCATTCTCTTTGCATATGTGATTACTGTTCATTTTACTGTCAGGACATTTGTCTGAAGTGGTCTCCAATTCCTGAAAATTAACATTATAATCCTTATTACATAGATTACATATTATACTTTCTAAAGAATGAGAAACTTTATGTGATGGCCACTTTCAAGGTCATCTATCCATTGCACATATGTTTAGTTCTTATTTTAAAAAGCAGTTTGTCTTGAAGTTTAAAGTGTACTGGCCTTCCTTCTCAACAAGAAAAGGCAGTGTCCTGGCAGATTTAGGAATGCCCTTGCCTCTGTGACTTAACACATGGAAAACTCCGTATCTGAATATTTTAATCCAAGCTCTGGGTCATTCTTTCAAAAGTACACAGGCTATGTACATAATTTCAAACTTTATTATTGGATAAATTAGTATTGATTTAAAATTCTCAGACAACAAAAAATTTAGACTAACAAACTTGATTAATAATAACCTGAGTTAGAGAAGGACCCACTATTGAGCAGAATAGGACTTTGCAAAATGCTATGGGATAGTGTGTGCTCAAATGTATTGCAGAGACTTAAAAGCTATCTTACATAAATACATTTTTTTAAATGTAATTTATTTTTCCAAACCATGGCTGACTATTCAGATGTATTTTAAACATATGATTTTTTTTTTTTTTTGGTTAGGTTACATTCATTGAGATAAAAATGTTGGCACCTTATAAGTAAACAATTTAGATATGCCAGCTGCACTGATAGTTTATCATGAAGCAGAGAAGTTTGGTACCTTTGCTGCAATTATTTTTTATGAGATTTGGAGAAAGATGAAGTAGGAAGTATTAGACATAAATTAAGTCTGAACCTTTTCTGTAATCTTTTGCATTCTTATATAGTTTTGATGATTGGCCTTATTTTAATACCAACCACCTGGGGAAGAGTCATTCACATTTATCTTGACAAGCACAGTCCAAAGCCTTATTTCATTAGCCCCACCTGACCTTAAGCACTAAATTGCTTTCCATTTACCAAAGACAGTCTGAATTAATTTATATGAGTTTTTTCTAAGGTGCTTTTTACATTTGTGTGCATTATTTTGTAATCTTGGTTATATTCCTAAATCAGAGGAAAAAATGGATAATAGCATTGGGAAACTCACCTGGAGGAGAAAATGGCAACCCACTCCATTATTCTTACTGGGAAAATCTCATGGACGGGGAGCCTAGTGGACTATCATACATAGGGTCACAAAGAGTCAGACATGAATAAGCACACACACACAAACAAACTCATAAATTTTATTATCTGAGTTTTAATACCTAATTCTTGTCAAGAGCAGAAGAGTTTGACATTTTACCTTGCTTTTAAGCTTACAAGCTATCCTGCAACAGTTTCTTGGATGTTGAAGAAGACATGATACTCCTGAATCAGAGACAAAGGACTTTAACTCTGACAACACAGCAAGCAGCTCAAATGTCCTGTTAACTTTAGTCTTCCTTGTCCCCAAATGCCACAACAGCACATGAAAGGCCTCCCACTGGATGTCACACACACAGTAATTTTGCACTACAGATGAGGATTAAACGTAGGCTTTAAACTTAGGCTCCATAAAATGATTTTTAAAGCAAACTTCTCCAAACTTTTTCCTGGAGGCTCACAGTAGCTTTGAGGCACTTGGTTGTAAACATACCTATATTCCCCTCTGGAAGGAGCTTCTCTCTATATCTTCTAAAATTCTTATACAAACATCCTTGAAAAATAATCTGGGGAAAAAAAAAAAAAGATGTTCATGCCTCTACTTGCAAGATTTGCAGAAAAACAAGAAATTCATGGAGAAATGCATCCCAACCATACCTTATGAAGACAGTTATTTTTCCCTTTTAACTTTTTAATTACCAGATAATTATTTTACAATGCTGTGTTTGTTTCTTCTGTACATACAACAACATGAATCAACACACAAACACACACACACACACATATACACACACACATATCACCTCCCTCTTGAGCCTCCCTCTCACCATCCCCATCCCACCCTTCTAGGTCATCACAGAGCAGAGCCCTGGGCTGAGCTCCCTGTGTTATATAGCAACTTCCCACTATCTATCTATAAATGCTGACGTATATATACACATGGAAGTGTATATACAGCTTCTCAGGTGGGAATAGTGGGTAAAGAACCTGATTGCATTCAGGGCATTTAAGAGATATGGATTCAATCCCTGGGTCAGAAGATCCCCTGGAGAAGGAAATGACAACCCACTCCAGTATTCTTGCCTAAAAAATCCTATGGGCAAAGGAGCATGAAGGGCTACTGTCCATGGGGTGTATAGAAGTCAATGCTCCTTTCTCAATTTGTCCCACCCTCTTCTTCCCTGCCATGTATCCCCAAGCCTGTTCGCTACATCTATGTCTCTATTCCTGCTCTGCAATTAGGTTTATCAGTGCCATTT
Source organism: Cephalophus harveyi (assembly GCA_006410635.1). Classification (NCBI taxonomy): domain Eukaryota; kingdom Metazoa; phylum Chordata; class Mammalia; order Artiodactyla; family Bovidae; genus Cephalophus; species Cephalophus harveyi. Next base: position 240,800 of record SJYT01060499.1, read on the forward strand.
TTTAGATTCCATATATATGCATTTATGTATGATAAGTGTTTTTCTCTTTCTGACTTACTTCACTCTGTATAACAGCTTCTGGGTTCATCCATCTCACTGCAACTGATTCAAATTTGTTCCTTTTATGGCTAAGTAATATTCCATTGTATATATGTATCACAACCTCTTTATCCATTCATCTGTCATTGAACATCGTGGATGCTTCCATGTCCAGTTCAGTTCAGTTGCTCAGTCGTGTCCGACTCTTTGCGACCCCATGAATCGCAGCACGCCAGGCCTCCCTGTCCATCTCCCGGAGTTCACTCAGACTCACGTCCACTGGGTCAGTGATGCCATCCAGCCATCTCATCCTCGGTCATCCCCTTCTCCTCCTGCCCCCAATCCCTCCCAGCATCAGAGTCTTTTCCAAAGAGTCAACTCTTCTCATGAGGTGGCCAAAGTACTGGAGTTTCAGCT
>SJYT01060499.1:246854-256972 GCA_006410635.1 Cephalophus harveyi
TTCAACCCCTAGATACTTGTAAAATGCTATGTAGCTAGACATACTATGAATAGCTTAAAAAAAAATCCCTCCACTATATAAGCCTTTAAAATCTATTAAAATTATATTGCTTTTTTAACCTTACTAACCATGAAATGGTTTAGAGTTGATAACTTTCCATGCTGCTGTTCTATAGTGCAAAGGAAAAAGGAATTTTGCAAGCAGTAGCTGGCATTATCAACACATGGGGGGCATTTTGCCGTAAATGAATCCTTATAAAATGTGCAAACTGAAAGTTAAAAGCCACCAAAATATTAAAACATATCCTTACTATAAAGACCAAAACAATGTGGTACAGAGTTTGCTGCTTTTATATTTTGTCTGTGTCTAGCAGATATTATGCACTCAAGCATGATTGTTTAACACATGAATGAGAATATTTTTAGAAGCAGCATTGCACTGCCCTCAATTTGTCCTTGTAAGATTGACCACTGAGGGGACAACAGGAGGCACATGGTTGGCAATTAGTACCTTATCCGTAGTCCCTTGACTTCTATATGCAGTTCATTGGAGATTTCATATATATCAATATGACCACCTCTTTTAAGCACAAACACAGGTAACTCCATTCTGTAATCTATAAGTGTTCCCACCCCAAAGCAAACATTTTCATGTGAAAGTAAAGCTACCAAAATAATTGAGCTCGGAAGAATGACATTCTAGCTATGCATCAACTAATGGTGGGCTGAAGAAAGAGTAAGATCAGAGAGAGGATACTGTAGAGAAAACTGACAGAAGTTGATTCAAGAAGAATGTTGAGAAACAATGTCTTTGTGCTGATTAAGGATAGCTAAAGATGGAATTGTATATGGTACCTGGGAAAGAACTGAACAATTCCTTCCCAGACTCACCTGAAATAACATCACAAAGGGCCTCTGTTAGAGACTGTGGCCTATGGTACAGACAAAGTTGACTCTGTTTCTGTATTAAGGCAATTTTTGAAATTCACTTCAAACATGCCTATAGTGATTCTAGGGTAAATTTTGTTTTCATATAGTTTATATTCCCCTGTTTCTTATTTTCTATGAAAAGAAACAATCATTTATCTTTAAAAAAAAAATGACAGTGTAGGAAATAGAGGTTACATTTAGAAAACTATCAAAAATGATAGTTACATTTAACTATCAGTTAAAAAAAATAACTGATATACAGAATAAAAATACTCAATTTTAAACTTATAGAAGAATCCATTGCTATTTAAAAACCTTGTTCTAGAATAATAAAAGTCCAAGTGTCCAGATAAAAGTGCTAATTAAATTGGCCTTTAGCTCCAGCACTGTGAAGTTTGAAATAACTCTGGACCACTCTCTGTCACATCAACTTAACCTTAAGAGCATCAAGGGAAAATCAACATTCTTAGGAGTTTACTGCAGGTTCTCTTCTCCTTTTTTTTTTTTTTTTGATTGATCGTTTTCAAAGGACTTCTATTTGTCCTCTTGCAGAAAACTCAAGTTTTATTTGGTAAGTTGGCATCTGTCATTTAGTTGCCATTGTTTCTTTCTTCCTCTCTTTCTTTCCCCCTTTCTTTCTTTGTTTCTTTTTTCTCTGTTAATGCCACTGGGCTTGGGAAGTGAGGAAGGGAATAGACTATTATTTGTGATACTCATCTCAACTGACTTTGGTTGGTGTTGCATCTCTGGGTTTCTTAGGGCAAGTACAGGTGGATGCTTTGACTTAAGTAATGGTCAGTTTCACTGTTTTGCTGAATTGATTAAATCAAGCTGTACTTTTGATATCTTGGAGAAGGTAAACAAGGACTCACATAATCTAAGAGGCTAAGGCTTTATGTTTGTATATCAATTTAAAGTTAAGTTGAATTTGTTATGAGGTAGTTTCCAAGGAAATCTTTGGTTTAAATTAATTTCCAGCAAATATAACTATTTTGAATCAAGCTAGAATACAACTGAGGATGAATCTCCTCTTTAACACTTAATCTGCTCTGCTGCTGCTGCTAAGTCACTTCAGTCGTGTCCGACTCTGTGCGACCCCATAGACGGCAGCCCACCAGGCTCCCCCGTCTCTGAGATTCTCCAGGCAAGAACACTGGAGTGGGTTGCCATTTCCTTCTCCAATGCATGAAAGTGAGAAGCGAAAGTGAAGTCGCTCAGTCGTGTCTGACTAATCTGCTCTCAGTTCAGTTCAGTTCAGTCACTCAGTCGTGTCTGACTCTTTGCGACCCCATGAATCGCAGCACGCCAGGCCTCCCTGTCCATCACCATCTCCCGGAGTTCACTCAGACTCACATCCATCGAGTCAGTGATGCCATCCAGCCATCTCATCCTCGGTTGTCCCCTTCTCCTCCTGCCCCCAATCCCTCCCAGCATCAGAGTCTTTTCCAATGAGTCAACTCTTCGCATGAGGTGGCCAAAGTCCTGGAGTTTCAGCTTTAGCATCATTCCTTCCAAAGAAATCCCAGGGCTGATCTCCTTCAGAATGGACTGGTTGGATCTCCTTGCAGTCCAAGGGCCTCTCAAGAGTCTTCTCCAACACCACACTTCAAAAGCATCAATTCTTCGGCGCTCAGCCTTCTTCACAGTCCAACTCTCACATCCATACATGACCACAGGAAAAACCATAGCCTTGACTAGACGGACCTTAGTCGGCAAAGTAATGTCTCTGCTTTTGAAAATGCTATCTAGGTTGGACATAACTTTTCTTCCAAGGAGTAAGCGTCTTCTAATTTCATGGCTGCAGTCACCATCAGCAGTGATTTTGGAGCCCAAAAAAATAAAGTCTGGCACTGTTTCCACTGTTTCCCCATCTATTTCCCATGAAGTGATGGGACCAGATGCCATGATCTTCGTTTTCTGAATGTTGAGCTTTAAGCCAACTTTTTCACTCTCCTCTTTCACTTTCATCAAGAGGCCTTTTAGCTCCTCTTCACTTTCTGCCATAAGGGTGGTGTCATCTGCATATCTGAGGTTATTGATATTTCTCCCGGCAATCTTGATTCCAGCTTGTGTTTCTTCCAGTCCAGCGTTTCTCATGATGTACTCTGCATATAAGTTAAATAAGCAGGGTGACAATATGCAGCCTTGATGTACTCCTTTTCCTATTGCTCTAGGTTTATTCAATTTTCATAATATCTCAAACTTTGATAGTCTCAGATACCATTGTTCTCAAGCTCTTCTGACCAGACAGCCTCATAACCTCCTGAGATGGCAGTATCCTGACAAACCTTAGAATACTTGCTCTCTCTCTTACACAGGGCTCTCTCCTTTCTCAATCCTCACTTCCTGTATAAATAGTAGTTATCATGAACCTAGCCTTTAGGTTTGAAATCACAAACTATCATTCTTAACTTTAGAGCAAGACATCAAGCATCAGTCATAGTACGGAGGTGAAAATGTGTTATGTTTTTCACTTTTACAAGCCATCTTTAAAATCAAAGGCATAAAAATTTCCTCTAATATAACTGTACCCATATTAGGCCCAGGACTTCCAATCCTCTAAAATAACTTTCTTTGATACCTCTAGGCCAGCTGTTTTGCCAGCAATTTCACCTCACCCCAGCAAACACACTGTCTTCAAAGTCAGTCTTCTTTTTCTGTTTTCCCTCCCTCTTTCTCCCTTCCTTCCTTCCTTCTTTCTTTCCTTCTTTCCATCCTCTCTCTCTCACACACACACCATCACTTGTGCCATTCACATGTGTGAGACACTGTGTGCGATTTTTAGATCCATTTCTCATTTTTTCACTTCAGAAAGCACGTCAGCATTAGTGTGAATGAGTGATGATGTCAACAGGAAAACTGTAGTGACTGTCTAATTTGTGAAGAGGGAAGTATTTGAAAACTGTAGCTATTGTAACATGTCTCCTGAATCCTGTTAACTTCTTCACTAGGTAACAATGTGACTCCCCAGAGCAATACATCCAGCCACTCTAGCCTGAAGCCCGGAAAGTATCTTTAATTCATCCTGCCTTACCTGCCTCCAATCTAGCAGCCATGCCCTTAAAATCCCTTCATTATTTAGTTTTCCACCTCCAAGGCACCACCCTAGTCCTTGCCACCGTATTTCTTGCCTAGATCACTGCATTAGCCTCCTCCAGGGGTTCTCACTTCCATTCTCATTCTGCAATAGCTCAGTCTTCACACAGAAGTAAGAGAGCTCTTTCAAAGACTAATACCAGTTCAGACATTGCTAAATAAAATCACAGAATTAAACCCAGACATCCCCCCATATCCACTAAGTCTTTGCACAGCCAGTTCTTACCTATTTCTTACATGCATTCTGTAGCTTCTCCTCTTTGTTTATTGTGCTCAGCTATGTTGTTCTATTTTCTCTGAGAAAACATGGAAGCTTTGCTTATCTTAGTGCCTTTGACCTTCTATGAGTCTGATTCTTCAGGTAAGGCACATGGCTGGGCTTCTTTGTAGGCTAAATTTCACCCCTCATCCTACTTCCACTGCTTCTCCTCATTACTTCCCATCACATAACTGTGTTTACTTTCTTTACAGCATTCAGCAAACACTGAACTGACTTTTAAAATTTGTTTACTTTGTGTTTATTTTCTTCGTATATCCAGTTAAGTGCAAATTTCCAAGGGTAATACCCTGCCTTTCTTTTTCACCTCTGTGTCCACTGCATTCAGAGTGGTCCATGACCAGGAGATGGTCGATATTATTTAGTGACTTGTTTTGTTGGTCCATGACCAGGAGATGATCAATATTATTTAGTGACTTGTTTTGTTGGTCCATGTAGTCATTCACTAGCTGTATGAAAAATCCAAGTCCAGTTACCAAATATCCACTTCATAATGTCCAGTATGTTTTAAATGATCTATGAAAGTAAAGTGAAGGTATTAATCGCTAAGTCATGTTTGACTCTTTGTGACCCCTTGGACTGTAACCCACTAGGCCCCTCTGTCCATCGGATTTTCCAGGCAAGAATTCTGGAGTGGGTTGACATTTCCTTTTCCAGATCTTCCAGACCCAGGGATCAAACCTAGGGCTCCCACATTGCAGGCAGATTCTTTACTGTCTGAGCCACCAGGAAAGCCCCATATATTCTATCAGTTCGGTTCAGACTCTTTGCGACTGAGAAGGTAACAGGCAGGAAGGCCAGGGGTCTCCAAATGGAGGAAAATAGCCTGCAAGTGTCAGACATTTTATCTCTCTTAAGCGGCAGGAGGAAACAAACTAGCGATATTTTTTCCTTCTCTATACAAATTTAAAAGGAGGTTTCTCTTTAAATTCTGTGTTGCCATGACACCCAGTTTCATCTGAAGTTAACCAATGCCTTTTTCTTATGGAAATGTTTATCTTAAGCTATGCTAATGTACTATGCATTTACCCCAAACTCTGTCTTCAAGTCTGTTCCACCTTTTGGGCTCAGAACCTACTTGATAAACCAGGGACCAGATGCCATGATCTTCGTTTCCTGAATGTTGAGCTTTAAGCCAGCTTTTTCACTCTCCTCTTTCACTTTCATCAAGAGGCTTTTTAGTTCCTCTTCACTTTCTGCCCTAAGGGTATAGCGTACAGCTTTACAATTACACACCCCTCAACATACAAAAATAGGATGACACAATGGAAACATGAACGGCATCAGACAAAACTAAACTTCAGCTCTAGTGACCATCCATGGTGAACTTTTTTTTTAATTTTAGAAGTCAGGATAGTATTTCAGTTTGCAAAGAAATAAAGGATAGTAATTGGAAAGGATAATGAGGGGATTCTGGAAGATTTGTAATGCATTATCTCTTCAGTTGAGCAGTGGTTACATAAGTGCATTCACCAATAATTCACTGACTTGCAATCTAATGTAATTTTCCAAATCATATTATATATATCATATGAATTACTTGTAATAGTATGTAAATATGTATGATGCATGGTTAAACATATTATGCATATAATTGGGTATATCCTTCCCTTTCTTCTTTGCTTTTCATTTCTCTTCTTTCCTCAGTTACTCAGAAGGCCTTTTCAGACAACCACTTTGCCTTCTTGCATTTCTTTTTCTTGGGGATGGTTTTGGTCACTACATCCTGTACAGTGTTACAAACCTCCATCCATAGTTTTTCAGGCACTCTGTCTACCAGATCTACTCTCTTGAATCTGTTCATCACCTCCGCTGTGTAATCATAGGGGATTTTATTTCAGTCATATTTGAATGGTCTAGTGGTTTTCCCTGCATTGTCCTGTGCTTAGTCGCTTAGTTGTGCCTAAATCTTTTCAACCCCATGGACTGTAGCCTGCTGGGCTCCTCTGTCCATGGGGATTCTCCAGAAATGAATACTGGAGTGGGTTCCCATGCCCTCCTCCAGGGGGGTCTTCTAAACCCAGGGATCGAACCCAGGTCTCCCACATTGCATGCAGATTATTTACCTTCTGAGCTACCAGGGAAGCCCATGAATACTGGAATGGGTAGCGTATCCCTTCTCCAGTGGACCTTCCCAACCCAGGAATAAAACCTGTGTCTCCTGCATTGCAGGCAGATTCTTCACCAGCTGAGCTACTAGGGAAGTCCCGGTGGATTTCCCTACTTTCTTCAATTTGAGCCTGAAATTAGCAGTAAGGAGCTGATGATCAGAGCTATAGTCACCTCCCAGTCTTGTTTTTGCTAACTGTATATAGAGTTTCTTTATCTTCAGCTGCAAAGATTATAATCAACCTGATTTCAGACCATCTGATGATGTCCATGTGTAGAGTCATCTTGTGTTGTTAGAAGAGGTTGTTTGTATGGCCTGTGTGTTCTCTTGGCAAGACTCTGTTAGCCTTTGCCCTGCTTCATTTTGTATTCCAAAGTCAAACTTCCCTTTATTCCAGGTATCTCTTGACTTTCTACTTTTGCATTCCAGTCTCCTATGATGAAAAGGAGTTTTATTTATTTGTGGTATTAGTTCTAAGAGGTCTTGTAGGTCTTCATACAATTGTTCAACTTCAGCTTCTTTAGCATTAGTGGTTGTGACATAGAATTGAATTACTGTAATATTGAATGGTTTACCCTGGAAATAAACCAAGATCATTCTGATTTTGAGATTACATCCAAGTACTGCATTTTGAAGAGAAACCAGAGTTTGCTGAAGCCGAAGCTCTAATACTTTGGCTCTAATACCTGATGTGAAGAACCTACTCATTTGAAAAGACCCTGATGCTGGGAAAGATTGAAGGCAGGAGGAAAATGGGACAACAGAGGATAATATGGTTGGATGGCATCACAAACTCAATGACATGAGTTTGAGTAGACTCCAGGAGTTGGTGATGGACAGGGAGGCCTGGCGTGCTACAGTCCATGGGGTCACAAAGAGTTGGACACAACTGAACGACTGAACTGGACAGAACCACATTTTGCACTCCTGTTGGATATACTGGCTACGCTATTCCTTCTAAGGGATTTTTGCCCACAGTAGTAGATACAATGTTCATCTAAATTAAATTTATCTATTCCCATCCATTTTAGTTCACTGATTCCAAAGATGTTGATGTTCACTCTTGCTATATCCTGTTTGACCACATTCCATTTACCTTGATTCATGGACCTAACAATCCAGGTTCCTATGCAGTATTGTTCTTTACAGCATCTGAATTTACTTTCACCACCAGACACATCCACAGTTGTGTATTATTTCACTTTGGTTCAGCCTCTTCATTCTTTCTGGAGCTATTTCTCCTCTCTTCCCCAGTAGCATAGTACTTTGGCCACCTCATGCGAAGGGTTGACTCATTGGAAAAGACTCTGATGCTGGGAGGGATTGGGGGCAGGAGGAGAAGGGGACGACCGAGGATGAGATGGCTGGATGGCATCACGGACTCGATGGACGTAAGTCTGAGTGAACTCCGGGAGATGGTGATGGACAGGGAGGCCTGGTGTGCTGCGATTCATGGGGTCGCAAAGAGTCAGACACGACTGAGTTACTGAACTGAACTGAACTGACCTGGGGTGGGGGGCTTATCTTTCAATGCCATATCTTTTTGCCTTTTCCCACTGTTCATGAAGTTCTCAAGGAAAGAATACTGAAGTGATTTGCCATTTCCTTCTCCAGTGGGTCATGTTTTGTCAGGCCCTAAGTAGCAGAGGCATGCCTTTCAGCCATTCCACATAGCTTGAGGACATGCCCAACACCCTAGTTATCCCACTGCTGGTACTTTCACTGACTTTTGGGTGTTGGTAAACATGCCACCCAGGGGCCAAGGCAAAGGCCTGCTAGAGTTACTGGGAAGAGGGTACAGGGAAGGCTGTAGCAGATGTTGAAGAAATCTCAGGAGCACCCAGCCTCATTGCTGCTGCTGTCTGCTCTGGGGCTGATCCGCTGCCAATGAGCAGCCAAATAAAGGACATAAATGATAAGAATTTAACAGAAGCAGAAGAGATTAAGAAGAGGTGGCAAGAATACATACAAGAACTATACAAAAAAGTCTTAATGACCCACAGAGCCACAATAGTGTGGTCACTCACCTAGAGCCAGACATCCTGGGGTGTGAAGTCAAGTGGGCCTTAGGAAGCATTTTGAGGTTGAAAGTTCTTTAAGTATTAATTAATAATTAATTCTTATATTCAGTATCATTCCTAGTTTTTCTCTTTATAACAGGACAAGGATTCTGGAGAGAGGTTGTGAATCCATAAAACTGCCACTAAATTTTTCCTGTTCCCTCTTTCAATTACACTGTCACTATTTTTGTATAGCAAAAGATTGAAAGTGGGTGTGTTAAAATATTGCTGTAAACATGATGGCACAAATACAGATAATGTGAATTTTTCTTCATATATGTAGTTTTTTTTCTCTTTTCTAAAGTTAACATGGCTAGTGTTTTAATTTTAAGGTAGGTAAAACCTAAGACAATTAATACAGAATTTGGTATATAGAATATGTTATTTTTTTCTACATATCACTCTTATTTTCTTCATTTAAAATTCTTCTTCATTTCTTTTCATGTTAAATCTTCTCCATGCTATAAAAAGTCTGGGAGGCCTATAGTATATACTTGCTTTGAAATCCCTTTATGGGTAATATGTGTTCCTCTTAGAAAACAAATGTAGAAATCTAGGAAACTGATACTCATAAATCTTTGGTGGCTTAGTATTAGTAGAAATAGCAGTAATAGTACTAATAGTACTTCATGCCTTTTTAGAGGCTATTGATGGACATTTAAAAATATCCTTTACAAAAGGAATCTAGATTCAGTGAAATGTAACTCAAATAACCATATAGATAAGTTGAAGACAAATTTAAAGCAAATAAACAAAAAGTTTATACATCTGTCACTTAGGATAGTGCTGTCCTTTCTGACCTTTATCAAAATAAATTTAGAAAACTGGGATCACAGAACACACACTTCTTTTAAACTTCACCTGTCAAATTCCTGTTACTTTGATGCTATGTTTCTTAGCCTCAGAATAAATTACTCTAAGTTCATTTATACTAGAGCCAATATTTTTCATCTTTGTATTTATTATGTTATAATTAGAGATAAATATTTAAGCAGACATTTTGCATTTAATACTAACTCTCTCTTAATGAATATTTCTTTCATAATATTGTCATAGTGATGTGCTGGGAAAATGATCACATATAAACAGCCTCTGAACAATGAATGTTTTAAGTTTAATGATGGGAGATTTTCCTGAAGATAATCTGTTAAGAGCCATTTGATAAATATTTCTTGAACTAATGATACAGTATAAATACAATTTTTTTCCAACCTCATCTTTTTAAAAGTCTGAAAAGTATTTATCTTATACCTAAACTATAAATTATTTACTAATCCCTTATGGTTTAGGTGGGCCTTAGAAAGCATCACTACAAACAAAGTTAGTGGAGGTGATGGAATTCCAGTTGAGCTGTTTCAAATCCTGAAAGATGATGCTGTGAAAGTGCTACACTCAATATGCCAGCAAATTTGGAAAACTCAGCAGTGGCCACAGGACTGGAAAAGGTCAGTTTTCATTCCAATTCCAAAGAAAGGCAATGCAAAAGAATCCTCCAACTACTGCACAATTGCACTCATCTCCCATGCTAGTAAAGTAATGCTCAAAATTCTCCAAGCCAGGCTTCAACAATACGTGAACCATGAACTCCCTCATGTTCAAGCTGGTTTTAGAAAAGGCAGAGGAACCAGAGATCAAATTGCCAACAT
>SJYT01060499.1:267389-299768 GCA_006410635.1 Cephalophus harveyi
GCCATCTAGATCATCACAGATCACCAAGTTGAGCTCCCTGTGTTATACATGAGAAACACTGGGATGGATAAAGTTGGAATCACCGTTGCCAGGAGAAATAATTTCATGGCTGCAGTCGCCATCTGCAGTGATTTTGGAGCTCCAAAAATAAAGACTCTCACTGTTTCCATTTGCCATGAAGTGATGGGACCAGATGCCATGGTCTTAGTTTTCTGAATATTGAGTTTAAGCCAACTTTTTCACTCTCCTCTTTCACTTTCATCAAGAGGCTCTTTAATTCTTCACTTTCTGCCATAAGGGTGGTGTCATCTGCATATCTGAGGATATTGATATTTCTCCTGGCAATGGTGATTCCAGCTTCCTCTAGCCCAGTGTTTCTCATGATGTAGTCTATATATAAGTTAAATAAGCAGGGTGACAGTGTATAGCATCATCTTTTAGGATTTGAAATATCTCAACTGGAATTCCATCGTTTCCACTAGCTTTGTCCATAGTGATGCCTCCTAAGGCCCACTTGACTTCACATTCCAGGATGTCTGGCTATAGGTGAATATGGAATATTGCTCAGCCATAAAAAGGAACAAAACTGAGTCATTTCTAACAATATGAATGGACCTACAGTCTGTCATACAGAGTGAAGTAAATCAGAGGGAAACAAATACCATGTATTAACATATATATGTAGAATCTAGAAAAAGGGTACAGATGAATCTGTTTGCATTACAGGAATAGAGCTTTAGAGAACATACATGTGAAAATAAAGAGGGGAAGGGGAAGGTAGGTGAATTGGGAGATGAGTTAACTAAATATTTTGATTACATTGTTGCTAATGGTAAAGAGCACTACAGTATCTAGGCTTATGATAATACTGTTATTTCAGGCCTGTGCATCTATTTGCTTTTGTTACCATCCACTTTCTAAATTTACATCAAATTTATTGAGAGGTTATTTTGTGAAGTATGTTTTAATAATAATGATAGTCAGTTTAAATGGCACTTCTTTGGAGAAACTCTCATGCACATCAAATAAATGTGATTTATATGTAATTAATTCTTTTCTATGTCTTCAATTCACCTTACTTTGAAAGGAGGCATCTAAAAGAGAAAGTACCTTGATTTGTATCACACTCATAATGTTAAGTGGAAATGAAATGCCGTTATGCTGCCTTGTCCTTTAGGGCCTATCAGAGCCTGAAACCAGAACCACTATTAGCTCAAGTACAATCAAATATTCTTTCCAATTCTGTCACTTGCTGTCACTTCCATTTGCAATTTCATGACACTTTTCCTTCACACACTTTCTTTTGTCACATTTCTGTAAAATTCACACTGCCAGCTAGAATTATCAAATGGTCACTGTCAAGCTGAGTAAGATTAAACTTAGAATAAAAGATATGACTTATGTAATGGGAGCATGATTACCTCACTTTCCTATTTTACTCTGCCTCTGCATTCTGTTCACACAGGAAAGCAGGGTAATGGAGTTGCAAACGCTGCAGTGTGATCATCAGGGTTCTCTGTTGTGAGGAATGATCAGTTATTGACTAATCTCCAAGAGAGGCTGGAGAGACTTGGAATGGCTAGTTACTGAAATATACACTCACTTTCTGGAATGGGATGAACAGAGAGAGTGAGGAGACACTGGGTGGCCTGGCAAAGGCCCAAGGACATGAGAGGAGAAAAAGCTGAGGAACAAATCAATGAACTGAAGTAGTGAGCTCAGATGAGAAAAGTGAAAGGAAATTAGAGACAGAATAATTCTGATGAACTAGTATTCATCAAAGAGAAAATTTTAAAAAATAATCACAAGAATGGAGGGGGGGGGACATTAAAAATATAATGGAGAAACCTCTCACAACTTGAGATAAAGCCAGCATCTTTAGACTGACAGAATCTACTAAGCACTGAATAGGATGAATTTAAGAGTTTCATCTTCCTGGTGACTCAGATGGTAAAGCATCTGCCCACAATGCGGGAGACCTGGGTTCAATCCCTGGGTTGGGAAGATCTCCTGGAGAAGGAAATGGCAACCCACTCCAGTACTCTTGCCTGGAAAATCCCATGGATGGAGGAGCCTGGTAGGCTACAGTCCATGGGGTCGCAAAGAGTCAGACAGGACTGAGCCACTTCACTTTCACTTTCATTTTCTCCAGATATACGGAGAAGCAAATGTCAGAGTACTGAGATTTGAAGGTGAACTCCTTAACCCCTTCCAGTGGGAATGAATAGATTCATTTTAAACAATGAAAACTAGATTATCATCAGATATCTTATTGGTATTTCCAGATGTTTGAGGAAAGCAGAGAAACACAGTGAGAGTTCTGAGGGAAAACCTTGCTGCCCAGTTTCTAGAGTATACACACTAGTAAACTTAAAAAAAGAAAGGTTCAGGAATGTGATATACAAAGCAATTTAAAAGTGTATCTTAATTTATTATTTAAAAAAATTTAAACTTAATAGCAATTTGGAAATAAAATATCAAAAGATCTCAATGATGAGGTTCCTCTGTAGGGTTTAAAACATTTAGAAAGGAGAAGACTGGTAAAACAACACTAATATTTCTCATGTTATTTGGGACGGGAACTCTACAATGGAGAGAAAATGTGGCTTTGAGTTGTGCTAAAATTTTGTAAAGCTTAATATACAGACACAATAAAATGGAAGGGGTAAGTCTAAGCAGATGGATAGTCACAAAAGTTAAGAGCAACTTAAGCTATTAATGACTTCTGAGAGAAGGTTAAAAATGATTAGTTATCTGTTATTTCCAAAGAAAGGTATTAAAAACAACAAAAAAAAATTATTTCATATAGGAAGTTTGGGAAAGGAGATGTGTGTGGGGAAGGCAGGTAGGGGTGCTCAAAGAAATAAACAACAGGTGCACAAACAGTAACACTGCATAAGACAGAACTCAGGGCAAAAAGCACAACTACCATGATGTTTCATACCATGTTTCCCATTTAAGACTAAATAATATCTGTGCTCTTTTTTCAGCTTAAATTGAGATGATGACTTTCAGTTCAGTTCAGTTCAGTTGCTCAGTCATGTCCGACTCTTTGCAACCCCATGAATAGCAGCACGCTAGGCCTCCCTGTCCATCACCAACTCCCGGATTTCACTCAGACTCACGTCCATCGAGTCAGTGATGCCATCCAGCCATCTCATCCTCTGTCATTCCCTTCTCCTCCTGCCCCCAATCCGTCCCAGCATCAGTCTTTTCCAATGATTCAACTCTTCACTTGATGACTTTAGACTATAGTAAAAAGAATAGACTTTTGTAAGTTTGTCGCAGCAATTGTTATCCCTTGAGCAAAAACATTGTATCACTAATTAAATGCTCAGAGGATGAGATGGCTGGATGGCATCACCGACTCGATGGACATGAGTCTGAGTGAAATCCGGGAGTTGGTGATGGACAGGGAGGCCTGGCGTGCTGTGATTCATGGGGTCGCAAAGAGTCAGACACGACTGAACAACTGAACTGAACTGAACTGAAAGATAATTTTTAAGTGGAATAAATTATGAAAGTGGTAAAAGACTCAAATCAGGGACTTGCTTAGTGGTCTAGTGGTTAGGACTTCACTTTCCAGTGCAGGGGGTACAGGTTTGATCCCTGTTTCAGGAGCTATATCCCACATGCCTCATGGCCAAAAAACAGAACACAAACAACAGAAACAATGTTGTAAAAAGCTCAATAAAGATTTTCAAAACAAAACAAACAAAAAAACTTTAAACAGTCTCAAATCATTAAGACTATAGAATCTGGGAGTAGGTAATGCTTTCCTAAATACAATACAGAATACCAAAGCAAAATTATTAATTTAATTATATAACTTTAAAAAATGGTAAAATAAAGTACTCCAAAAATACAACTAAAGAATAAAGTATATGAGGAAGATTTTTGTAATACTTACAACAGAAAATTGACTAATATTTCAGTGCAATATTTTTATCAACTACTTTCCCAGGTAGCGCTTAGTGGTAAACAATCTACCTGCAATGCAGGAGACATAAGAGACTCAGGTTCCATCCCTGAGTTGGGAAGATCCCCTGGAGGAGGACATGGTAATACACTCTGGTATTCTTGCCTGGAGAATCCCATGGACAGAGGAGCCTGGCAGTCTACAGCCCATAGGGTTGCACAGGGCTAGACACAACTGAAGCAACTTAGCATGCACACACAAGTAGGATTAAAAATCGGTAAATGTTTTGGATAATAATTTGGCATAAATAAATGTATTATTTGTGGGCTTCCCCAGTAGCTCAGTTGGTAAAGAATCGACCTGCAATGTATGAGACCCCAGTTCAATTGCTGGGTTGGGAAGATCCTCTGGAGAAGGGATAGGCACCCATCATTCATTGAAATGATGAGGAAATCCATCCCACACTATGTGATGTACAGTAGAGCCTCATCAAGGAATATTAAGCAGAGATTAAAAAAAGATAGATCTATATGTATGTGATATGAGGAGCTCTAAGATATAAATAAAAAATAGCCAAGGGCAGAGTAGTATCTGCAGTGTGACACCACAAATATAAAATATAGCAACACACACAAGCTATGCTTTTGATGAATACAATACTGGAGTGGGTTGCCATTTCCTTCTCCAGGGGATCTTCGCAACCCAGGGATCGAACCCAGTTCTCCCGCATTCCAGGCAGACGCTTTAACCTCTGAGCCACCAGGGAAACCCAATGAATACAGTAGAGATATGTAAAACATTTAAAAAATTCTGGAAGGATACACAGCAAAATGATGTCAATGGTTATAACAGGGGCAAGGACTGAATTGGAACAAGTTGGTAATCAAAGGGAATTTTCACTATTGCTGTATTGTTTAAATACTTTAATTTTAAAGTGTTTTAATAAATATTGATATTTTATATCTAAAAATTAAAGCAGCATGGATAAATTTAAAAATAGCCAAAAACTGAGTTAAATTTAGGGGAGGGATCACCAGTGGGATTTAATTGTTTTAACCTTGAAGAGAAACAAAAAAGTCCCTAATACTTGCAACTGACAATACAAAGAAGACACTGACATTATAAAAAATGTAATATTCTGTTTAGTCTTGGAAAGATTTGTATACACCTATTCAAAGAAGAGATTAACTATTAACACACTCACATTTAGTTCCAATCAGTTTTGTTGCATTATTGCTGACTTCAGTTGCTGTTACCAGAGTCTTACAGATAGTTTTGGGTAAAAGAGGGGTTGCAACATTCAGAATCCCAGACTGGAAGCAGATGCAAAGGGAATCTTGAATGCAGTCTCAATATGGAGCATTATGTCATAGGTATAAAATTTTCAGTATAAAGTTAAATGTTTTAGCATTGACTTGCTATTTCATTTTTTTGTCTACAATCATGCATTTGATGTGCATGTAGAACAACTCTTTGAGAGTACAAACTTTCATTTTGAACAAAATTATTTAGCGCGGGGCGGGGCGGGGCGGCGGCGGCGCGGGGCGGGGCGGCGGCGGCGCGGGGCGGGGCTTCGCCCGCTGGATGGAGCGTGCGGGCGCTGCGACCCCGGAGGGCGACATGCCCGGCTTTCTTCTGGCTCTTCAGAGCGAGAGCCGAGCGGAGGCGCCGCGGGCGCGGGTGCAGGAGCAGGACTTGCGGCAATGGGGCTTCACAGGTCAGTGGCTTCAGGCGAACTTCCGCCCACACCGGCCGACTCGTTGGGACTCTCCTCGCCCGGGCCCCTGTACCCGGTGCCAGGAACGGTCCGGCGGCGCCGCGGGTGGACCTTCCCGTCGGTTTCACACCTACGGACTGCAGGGCCTTCTCTTCCCGCCCTTGCGGCGGGGCTGGGCGGAGAGGAACCCCGCCTGGTGCCGGGTGGCCATCGCCCCGCCTGCGCTGCGCGCGCGGCCGGTGGACGCGGGAGAAATGGAATTCCCCGCCCGCTGCTCCCGCTACCCGGCGCGCCGGCCCTGGGGAGGCGGAACTTGTCGAGGCCCCTGTCCCAGAGGTAAGACGTTCCTCTCTCTCAAGAAGAGGAGACCGTCCTGGCGCCCCAAGGGTGTGGGTTTCAAGTTTGTGTTCCGGTGGGTTTGGAGGCCTAGCTTGGGGCGTTTAATTGGTTGCTTCTGTAAAACTATCAAAACTCGTCTCCGAGCTCCATTTCTCTTTTTCGTTTACCCTCTCGCACAGTTCTTTGATAGTTTTCCACTGGTTAATTCTCCTCCAACGTTATAACTTGAAGCATGCAACTAAGCAAAGTTCACCAGCGCTTTTCTGCGTGTAACTATATTTGTACTAGCCCTTTCCTAGAATCTTCGAAGCGCAAAGCTTGCATCCCCTTGAGGTCTTCAGGCAGGGAGGCGGAGCGCGTTTCCGGATGGAGACCACAGGATGGAGAGTTGTTTGTTGTTATTTAGTCTCTAAGTCGTGCCTTATTCTTTTGCGACCCTCTGGACTGTAGCCCGCCAGGCTCCTCTGTCCGTGGGATTTTCCAGGCAAGAATACTAGAGTGGGTTGCCATTTTCTCTAGGGGACTCTCCCAACCCAGATATCGAATCCATGTCTTTTGCGTCTCCTGCTTTGGCATCCGGTTGCTTTACTACTGAGCCACCCAGAAAGCTTGTAAGGAGTGTTATCCATTTAAATGTGAATTTATGGTCTGATGCTTATGTGTTTGGTGTAAAGTTTATCTATTTATAAAGCCAAAGTTTATACGTGCTTGTGTGTTTGTTTGTCCTTGCATGTGTTTTTGGGTATGATAGATCAAATGTGCACATTGCTACTGGACTGTTGATAATTCACCTGGAGAAATATACACATGGACCAGTGCTGTTATTGTAAAATTGAGAAGATAGGTACGAGATTGCAGGTTTGCCTGGAAGAATTAGAGTGAGTGAATGAAGAGGTAAATAGACCAATACGGAAGTTTGGTGGTGGGCATGGATAAGTGCGTAGTGTGGAGAAAGGAAAAAGTAGAAAATAAGTATACTCAGAGGAATAACCATTTAATATTGTAACTTGAAATTCCTATTTCTATTTGAATAAATTAATGTTCTGAGAAACTATTCTTTGGTTATAAATGCTTACTGAATTTTCATTTTTTCATTTTTATTTTTTGTATTTTAAAAAATTCTTTGTGTTTTTTTTTTCTTCTGATTTTTGCCTTTTTAACAGAAGTAGTACATATTTTCTGTAAAACATTTAGGGTAATATTCTATGCATAAAGAAAAACAGTAATATACATAATTCTGTGACATACTATCATGTTTCCTGCCAGTCCTTGGCCTTTGCATGCATGCATATGTTTGTATATATAATTTCTTTTTCTCTCTCTTTTCCAGGGTGGGGCCAGGACTGAGGGAGAAGTGCAAAAACGGGCTTTCATTTTTATGAAACCATAAATTTTTTCCATATTGTCATTTAGTCTTCAATATATTTAGTGTGTACATGGTGCTAAGTCACTTCAGTCATATCCAACTCTTTGTGACCCTGTGGATTGTAGCCTGCCAGGCTCCTCTGTCTATGGGATTCTCCAGGCAAGAACACTGGAGTGGGTTGCATATTTAGTAGGTACAGGCTGATTTTTTCATTTTTTATTTTTATTTTGGAGATTAATCTCGTCATTTATTTCGTTTGCAAATATTTTCTTCCATTTTGAGGATTGGGATTGTCGTTTCATCTCATTTATGGTTTTCTTTGCTGTACAAAAGCTTTTAAGTTTAATTAGGCCCCATTTGTTTATTTTTGTCCTTATTTTCATTACTGTAGAAGGTAGGTTAAAAGATCTTGCGGTGATTTATGTCAGTGTTCTTCCTGTGTTTTCCTCTAAGAGTTTTACAGTATCTGGTCTTTAATCCATTTTAAGTTTATTTTTGTGTATGGTGTTAGGGAGTGTTCTAATTCATTCTTTTACATGTAGCTGTCCAGTTTTCCCAGCATCACTTATTGAAGAGACTGTCTTTTCTCCATTGTATTTACGTGCTTCCTTTGTCATAGATTAGGTGACCATAGGAATGTGGGTTTATCTCTGGGCTTTCTATCCTGTTGCATTGATCTAATATTTCTGTTCTTGTGTCAGTACCATACTGTCTTGATTACTGTTGCTTTGTAGTATAGTCTGAAGCCAGAGTCTGATTCTTCCTGCTCCATTTTGTTTTCTCAAGATTGCTTTGGCTATTTGGGGTCTTTTGTGTTTCCATACAAACTGTAAAATTTTTTTCTGTTAATTCTGTGGAAAATGCCATTGGTAATTTGATAGGGATTGCATTGAAGCTGTAGGTTGCTTTGGGTAGTATTGATTCTTCCAAGAACATGGTATATCTCTCACCTGTTTGTGTCATCTTCGATTTCTTTCATCAGTTTCTTAATAGTTTTCTGAGTACCGGTCTTTTACCTCCTTAGGTCAGTTTATTCTTAGGTATTTTATTTGTTTTGTTGCAGTAGTAAATGGGATTAAAAAAATTTTTTTCTCTTTCCTATCTTTTATCATTAGTGTGTAGGAGTAACAGAAATTTCTGTGCATTAATTTTGTATACTGCAGCTTTACCAGATTCATTGATTGGCTCTAGTGGTTTTCTGCTGGCATCTTTAGGATTTTCTGTGTATAGTTTCATGTCATCTGCAGACAGTGACACTTTTGCTTCTTTTTCTCCAGTTTGGATTCCTTTTCTTTTTCTTATCAGATTGCAATGGCTAGAACTTCCAAAACTATGTTGAATAATAGTGGTGAGAGTGGACATCCTTGTCTTATTCCTGATCTTAGAGGAAATGCTTTTAGTTTTTCACCATTGAGAATGATGTTTGCGGTGGGTTTTTCATATATGACCTTTATGTTGAGGTAGATTCCCTCTGTGCCTACTTTCTGGAGGATTTTTATCATAAATAGGTGTTGAATTTTGTCAAAAGCTTTTTCTGCATCTATTGAGGTGACCATATGGTTTTTATTCTTTAATTTGTTAACATGGTATATCATATTGAGTTGCATGTGTTAAAGAATCCCTGCATCCCCAGGATAAAGCCGACTTGATCATGATGTATGATCCTTTTAATATGTTGTTGTATTCTGTTTGTTAGTATTTTGTTGAGGATTTTTGTGTCCGTGTTCATCAGTGATGTAGTCTGTAATTTTCTTTTTTTGTGATATCTTTTTCTGATTTGGGTATTAGGGTGATGGTGGCCTTGCAGATTGAGCTTCAGAGTGTTCCTTCCTCTGCAATTTTTTGGAAGAGTTTGGTAAGGATGAGTGTTAGCTTGTTTCTAAATGTTTGATACAATTCGCCTGTGAAGCCATTCTGGTCCTGGACTTTTGTTTGTTGTAAGATTTTTAATTATAGTTTCAATTTCATTACTGGTGATTGGTCTGTTTATATTTTCTATTGGTGTAGTCTTGTTTCAGTCTTGGAAGATGGTACCTTTCTAAGAATNAAGAAAAATATAAGCAGAGATTAGTAAGTACAGAGTCTCCTTTCTTTCTTATGCTTTCTCAGAATTTCCTGCTCTTTTCTACTTTTGAGCCTTTGATCATACTATTTCCTCTATGGGAAAATCTTTGCAACTTCAACTCCTCAACCCCTGCTTGTCAGTTCCATGCAGTCACTCTAAACCAGTTCACTTGGGAAGTCTTCATGATGACAACCCAGAATCATGCTTCTCCCTCACTCCATCTTACTACCTCTTTAAACAGTTTCTCATTAATGTGTTATCTGTGAATATATCACATTCTCTTGGAATGACCATATTGTTGAAAGCAGGGATGATAGCTGCAGTCCATGGGGTCGCAAAGAGTCAGACATGGCTGAGCGACTTCACTTTCACTTTTCACTTTCATGCATTGGAGAAGGAAATGGCAATCCACTCCAGTGTTCTTGCCTGGAGAATCCCAGGGACAGGGGAGCCTGGTGGGCTGCCGTCTGTGGGGTTGCACAGAGTCAGACATGACTAAAGCGACTTAGCAGCAGCATATCACAAACAAATCCATTCACAGTTTTTGTACTGAAAAAAATATTTACTGGGATACATTTCCCTCATTTAGTATAGAACATAATCCGGTCTAGTATATGACAGGCATGTGTGGGAAAATGTATGACTCTGGAGGGTGGGGGCCTAGTAGGGAGGGAGTCACTAAGGCTGTCTATGGACAGAGATTTTAGCAATCAAAGAAAAATGTCACAACAATTAAAAATAAAGAATAAGATATTAATGGCTATCTTCTCTGGAATATCCAGTGTTCTCTGTATACTAAGTGTTAGGAGGGACAAGATGCAAGATGGTCTAAAGACTTTTAGTGGAAAGTTGCTTCTTTACTCCATAGAGTCATGGAGACCATGTCAATGTCTTATCCAAGCCCAGTAACCATTCCATCAAATTGCTTTTCAGAGGTTTTCCATTGTCATTCCCATTTAATGACATTAGGACTTAAAATGAATAGCTTCTACTAGATATCTGAAATGGTTGAAACTCTTTGGTTTAATCATCACTGAGTACGTTTGCTGCCTTAATATGGGGTAAAAGAGATTTTCAGCAAATTGTTGTTCTTCAGCATTAAGATGCTTCCTAGTTTTTAGAACTCTCAGATACCTAAATTTTATAATGTTATTTCTAATTATGGAAAGATATCCAGATACCTCTTGCTAAAATTTTGCAACTTCTGGGGTCCCATTTTTGGACTCCCCTTCATGGATCATAGCCTTGTCTTGGCAAAGGGACTTGTGTAACTCAATGAAAGTAAGAGCTTTGCCATGCAGGCCACCCAAGATAGACAGGTCATAGTAAAGACTTCTGACAAAACCTGGTCCACTGCAAGAGGGAATGGCACACTAGAACTCTATGAAAGGCAAAAGATATGCCACCGGAAAATAAGCCCGCCACCCCCCACCCCCAAGGTTGGAAAGTAGGCCAATGTGCTACTAGGGAAGAGCAGAGGTCAAGTACTAAAAGCTCCAGAAAGAATGAAGTGGCTGGGCCAAAGCAGAAATGATGCTCAGTCATAGATGTGTCTGATGGTGAAAGTAAAGTTCAATGCTATAAGAACAATACTACATAGTAATCTGGAATGTCAGATCCATGAATCAAGATAAATTAAATGTGGTCAAGCAGGAGATGGCAAGAATGAACATCAGCATCTTAGGAATCAGTGAACTAAAATGGATGGGAATGGGTGAATTCAGATGAGCATTATATCTACTACTGTGGGCAAGAATCCTTTAGAAGAAATGGATTAGCCTTCACAGTCAATGGAAGGGTCAGAAATGCAGTACTTGGGTGCTATCTCAAAACTGACATAATCATCTTGGTAATTTTCCAAAGCAAACCATTCAACATCACAATAATCCAAGTCTATTCTCCAGCCAATGATGCTGAAGGAGCTAAGTTTGACTGGTTCTAGGAAGACCTACAGCACCTTCTAGAACTAACATAAAAAAGAGATGTCTTTTTCATCATAGGGGACTGGAATGCAAAAGTAGGAAATCAAGAGATACGTGGAAGTCTAAAAGGGAGAGGATATATGCATATCTATGCTGCTGATTCATGTTGAGATTTGACAGAAAACAGCAAAATTCTGTAAAGCAGTTATCATTTATTTAAAAAAAAAAAGAGAGAGAGATAGATACCTGGAGTAACAGTCAAGTTTGGCCTCAGGGTACAAAATGAAGCTGGGCAAGGCTAACAGAGTTTTGCCAAGAGAACCTACTGGTTATAGTAAATGCCCTCTTCAAACAAGAGACAACGCTACACATGGACATCACCAGATGATTAATGCCAAAATCAGATTGATTATGTTCTTTGCAGCAAAAGATAGAAATGCTCTATACAGTCAGCGAAAACAAAACATGGAGCTGACTGTGTCTCATATCATCAGCTCCTTATTACAAAAGTCAGACTTAAATTGAAGAAAGTAGGAAAAAACACTAGGCCAGTCAGATATGACCTAAATCAAATTCATCATAAGTATACAGTAGAGGTGATAAATAGCTTCAGAACATTAGATCTGGTAGACACAGCGCCTAAATAACTATGGACAGAGGTTCATAACATTGTATAGAAGGCAGTGAGCAAAACTATCCCAAAGAAAAAGAAATGCAAGAAGACAAATTGGTTGTCTGATAAGGCTTTACAAATAGCTGAGAAAAGAAGAGAAGCAAAAAGAAAGGGAGAAAGGGAAAGATATATCCAACTGAATGCAGAGTTCCAGAGAATAGCATGGAGAGATAAGAAGGCCTTCTTAAATGAACAATGCCAAGAAATAGAGGAAAACTGTAGAATGGGAAAGACTAGAGAGCCCTTCAAGAAAACTGGAGATATCAAGGGAATATTTCATGCAAGGATGGGCATGATAAAGAACAGAAGCTGTAAAGACCTAACAGAAGCAGAAGAGATTAAGAAGAGGTGGCGAGAATAAACAGAAGAGCTATACAACAAAGCTCTTAATGTCCTAGAGAAGCACAATGGAGTGGTTGCTCACCTAGAGCCAGATATCATGGTGTGTGAAGTCAAGTGTGCCTTAAGATGTGTTACTAAAAACAAAGCTAATGATGGAATCCCAGGTGATGGAATTCCAGCTGAGCTATCTCAAATCATAAAAGGTGATGCAGTGAAATTGCTACACTTAATATGTCAGCAAATTTCAAATCCTGAAATATGATGCTGTGAAAGTGCTATACTCAATATACCAGCAAATTTGGAAAACTTAGCAGTGGCCACAGGACTGGAAGAGATCAGTTTCATTCCAATCCCAGAGAAGGGCAATTCCAAAGAGTGTTCAAACTACCAGGCAATTGTGCTCATTTCACATGTTAGAAAAGTAATGCTCAAAATCTTTCAAGCTAGGATTTAATAGTATGTGAATCAAGAACTTCCAGATATACAAGCTAGATTTCCAAGAGGCAGAAAATCAGAGATCAGATTGCCAACATTCATTGGATCATAGAGAAAGCAAGGAAATTCCAGAAAATAACATCTACTTCTGCTTCACTGAATTCGCTAAAGACTTTGACGGTATCAGTTCAGTTCAGATCAGTCGCTCAGTCGTGTCTGACTCTTTGTGACCCCATGAATTGCAGCACGCCAGGCCTCCCTGTCCATCACCAACTCCTGGAGTCCACCCAAACCCATGTCCATTGAGTCAGTAAACCATCCAACCATCTCATCCTCTGTTGTCCCCTTCTCCTTCTGCCCTCAATCTTNTAATTTATGTGACAATAACCAGGCCTCCTTGTCCATCACCAACTCCTGGAGTCCACCCAAACCCATGTCCATTGAGTCAGTAAACCATCCAACCATCTCATCCTCTGTTGTCCCCTTCTCCTTCTGCCCTCAATCTTTCCCAGGATCAAGGTCTTTTCCAATGAGTCAGATCTTTGTATCAGGTGGCCAAAGTATTCCAGTTTCAGCTTCAACATCAGTCCTTCCAATGAACACCCAGGACTGATCTCTTTTAGGATGGACTGGTTGGATCTCCTTGCAGTCCAAGGGTCTCTCAAGAGTCTTCCTCAACACCACAGTACAAAAGCATCAATTCTTCGGTGCTCAGCTTTCTTTATAGTCCAACTGTCACATCCATACATGATCACTGGAAAAACCATAGCCTTGACTAGATGGACCTTTGTTGACAAAGTAATGTCTCTGTTTTTAATATGCTATCTAGGTTGGTCATAACTTTTCTTCCAAGGAGTAAGCGTCTTTTAATTTTATGACTGCAAATACCATCTGCAATAATTTTGGAGCCCAGAAAAATAAATTCAGCCACTGTTTCCCCATCTATTTGCCATGAAGTGATGGGACTGGATGTCATGATCTTCATTTTCTGAGTGTTGAGCTTTAAGCCAAATTTTTCACTCTCCTGTTTCACGTTCATCAAGAGGGTCTTTAGTTCTTCTCCACTTTCTGCCATAAGGGTGGTGTCATCTGCATATCTGAGGTTATTGATATTTCTCCTGACAATCTTGATTCGAGCTGTGCTTCCTCCAGAAAAAAAAAAAAGAGAGAGAGATAGATACCTGGAGTAACAGTCAAGTTTGGCCTCAGGGTACAAAATGAAGCTGGGCAAGGCTAACAGAGTTTTGCCAAGAGAACCTACTGGTTATAGTAAATGCCCTCTTCAAACAAGAGACAACGCTACACATGGACATCACCAGATGATTAATGCCAAAATCAGATTGATTATGTTCTTTGCAGCAAAAGATAGAAATGCTCTATACAGTCAGTGAAAACAAAACATGGAGCTGACTGTGTCTCATATCATCAGCTCCTTATTACAAAAGTCAGACTTAAATTGAAGAAAGTAGGAAAAAACACTAGGCCAGTCAGATATGACCTAAATCAAATTCATCATAAGTATACAGTAGAGGTGATAAATAGCTTCAGAACATTAGATCTGGTAGACCCAGCGCCTAAATAACTATGGACAGAGGTTCATAACATTGTATAGAAGGCAGTGAGCAAAACTATCCCAAAGAAAAAGAAATGCAAGAAGACAAATTGGTTGTCTGATAAGGCTTTACAAAAATAGCTAAGAAAAGAAGAGAAGCAAAAAGAAAGGGAGAAAGGGAAAGATATATCCAACTGAATGCAGAGTTCCAGAGAATAGCATGGAGAGATAAGAAGGCCTTCTTAAATGAACAATGCCAAGAAATAGAGGAAAACTATAGAATGGGAAAGACTAGAGAGCCCTTCAAGAAAACTGGAGATATCAAGGGAATATTTCATACAAGAATGGGCATGATAAAGAACAGAAACTCTAAAGACCTAACAGAAGCAGAAGAGATTAAGAAGAGGTGGCGAGAATAAACAGAAGAGCTATACAACAAAGCTCATAATGTCCTAGAGAAGCACAATGGAGTGGTTACTCACCTAGAGCCAGATATCATGGTGTGTGAAGTCAAGTGTGCCTTAAGATGTGTTACTAAAAACAAAGCTAATGATGGAATCCCAGGTGATGGAATTCCAGCTGAGCTATCTCAAATCATAAAAGGTGATGCTGTGAAATTGCTACACTTAATATGTCAGCAAATTTCAAATCCTGAAATATGATGCTGTGAAAGTGCTATACTCAATATGCCAGCAAATTTGGAAAACTTAGCAGTGGCCACAGGACTGGAAGAGATCAGTTTCATTCCAATCCCAGAGAAGGGCAATTCCAAAGAGTGTTCAAACTACCAGGCAGTTGTGCTCATTTCACATGTTAGAAAAGTAATGCTCAAAATCTTTCAAGCTAGGATTTAATAGTATGTGAATCAAGAACTTCCAGATATACAAGCTAGATTTCCAAGAGGCAGAAAATCAGAGATCAGATTGCCAACATTCATTGGATCATAGAGAAAGCAAGGAAATTCCAGAAAATAACATCTACTTCTGCTTCACTGAATTCGCTAAAGACTTTGACGATATCAGTTCAGGTCAGATCAGTCGCTCAGTAGTGTCTGACTCTTTGTGACCCCATGAATTGCAGCACGCCAGGCCTCCTTGTCCATCACCAACTCCTGGAGTCCACCCAAACCCATGTCCATTGAGTCAGTAAACCATCCAACCATCTCATCCTCTGTTGTCCCCTTCTCCTTCTGCCCTCAATCTTTCCCAGGATCAAGGTCTTTTCCAATGAGTCAGATCTTTGTATCAGGTGGCCAAAGTATTCCAGTTTCAGCTTCAACATCAGTCCTTCCAATGAACACCCAGGACTGATCTCTTTTAGGATGGACTGGTTGGATCTCCTTGCAGTCCAAGGGTCTCTCAAGAGTCTTCCTCAACACCACAGTACAAAAGCATCAATTCTTCGGTGCTCAGCTTTCTTTATAGTCCAACTGTCACATCCATACATGATCACTGGAAAAACCATAGCCTTGACTAGATGGACCTTTGTTGACAAAGTAATGTCTCTGTTTTTAATATGCTATCTAGGTTGGTCATAACTTTTCTTCCAAGGAGTAAGCGTCTTTTAATTTTATGACTGCAAATACCATCTGCAATAATTTTGGAGCCCAGAAAAATANAGCCCATCTTTGCATGAAATGTTCCCTTGGTATCTCTAATTATCTTGAAGAGTTCTCTAGTCTTTCCCATTCTGTTGTTTTCCTCTATTTCTTTGCATTGATCACTGAGGAAGTTTTTCTTATCTCTCCTTTCTATTCTTTGAAACTCTGCCTTCAAATGGTTATATCTTTCCTTTTCTCCTTTGCTTTTCACTTCCCTTCTTTTCACAGCTATTTGTAAGGCCTCCTCAGACAGTCATTTTGCTTTTTTACATTTCTTTTTCTTGGGGATGGTCTTGATTCCTGTCTCCTGTACAATGTCTCAAACTTCCTTCCATAGTTCATCAGGTACTCTGTATATCAGATCTAGTCCCTAAATCTATTTCTCACTCCCACTGTATAGTCATAAGGACTTTCATTTAGGTCATACCTGAATGGTCTACTGGTTTTCTCCACTTTCTTCAATTTCAGTCTGAATTTGGCAAAAAGGAGTTCATGATGTGAGCCACAGTCAGCTCCCAGTCTTGTTTTTCTGACTGTATAGAGCATCTCCGTCTTTGGCTGTATGGATCACAAGAAACTGTGAAAAAATTCTTAAAGAGATTCAAATACCAGATCAACTACCTGTCTACTAATTTTGCTTTTTTACATTTCTTTTTCTTGGGGATGGTCTTGATTCCTGTCTCCTGTACAATGTCTCAAACTTCCTTCCATAGTTCATCAGGTACTCTGTATATCAGATCTAGTCCCTAAATCTATTTCTCACTCCCACTGTATAGTCATAAGGACTTTCATTTAGGTCATACCTGAATGGTCTACTGGTTTTCTCCACTTTCTTCAATTTCAGTCTGAATTTGGCAAAAAGGAGTTCATGATGTGAGCCACAGTCAGCTCCCAGTCTTGTTTTTCTGACTGTATAGAGCATCTCCGTCTTTGGCTGTATGGATCACAAGAAACTGTGAAAAAATTCTTAAAGAGATTCAAATACCAGATCAACTACCTGTCTACTAAGATACCTGTAAGCAAGTCAAGAAACAACAGAAGTGGACATGGAACAATTGGCTGGTTCAAAATTAGGAAAGGAGTACCTCAAGGTTGTGTATTGTCACCCTGCTTATTTAACTTATATGAAAAGTACATCATGCAACATGCCATAATTTATAAATGACAAGCCAGAATCAAGATTGCTGGGCCAAATATCAACAACCTCAGATATGCAGCTGGTACTACTCTAATGGCAGAAATTAAAGATAAACTAAAGAGCCTCTTGATGAGAATGAAAGAGGAGAGTGAAAAATCTGGTTTGAAACTAAACATTAAAACACTAAGATCATGGCAGCCCGCCCCATCACTTCATGCCAAGTAGACAGGTGAAAAAGTGTAAGCAGCAACCAATTTTATTTTCTTGGGTTCCAAAATTACCGTGGATGGTGATTTCAACCATGAGACTGAAAGACACTTCCTCCTTGGAAGAAAGTCACGACAAATCTAGACAGCGTCTTAAAAAGCAGAAACATCACTTTGCCAACAAAGTTCCATATGGTCAAAGCTATGATTTCTCTAGTAGTCCTGTACAGATGTGAGAGTTGGACCATAAAGAAGGCTGAGTGCCAAATAATTGATGCTTTCAAATTGTAGTCCTAAAGAAGATTCTTGGGTCTCTTGGGCTGTAAGAAGATCAAACCAGTCAATCCTAAAGTAAATCAACCCTAAATATTCATTGGAAGGACTGATACTGAAGTTGAAGCTTCGATACTGTGACCACCTGATGTGACAACCTAGCTCATTGAAAAAGAATCTGATGTTGGGAAAGATTCCAGGCAAAGGAGAATGGGATGGCAGAGGATGGGATAGTTAGATAGTATCACTAACGCAATGAACATGAATTTGAGCAAACTTCAGGAGATATTAGAGTACAGAGGAGTCTAGCATGCTACTGTTAATGGAGTCACAAAGAGATGGACACAACTTAGTGACTGAACAAAACAATAGTTTTGGACTCAACAATTCAATATAATAATGCTTTGAATAGAAAAAACTGAGCAGGACATCACATATTTCTATGTGTGATGTAAATTTGTGTAGTATAATAAAAAAGATATCAAACTATTCATTAATCAGGGATAACTTCTTATCAAAATAAAAATCAATGCACAGAAAAATGCTTTCAAAATTTCATAAAGAACTTAGAGTACCTTAAATAAAGTCTATGCTAGAAACAGGTGTATGGAATTTATTCTCACTTTTTAAGAGTTTGGGTAATTAATTCTTCATAAATCTTTTAAACAACAAAGAAAAATGCATGATATTTTGTCTTCAAAGGAAAGTTTGGAAAGTAGGCATTAAATCAACTTGTTTGAAAGCTGAGCTAAATGAATTCTATTCTAAACTTCAGCTGTGCTGTGGATGAGAAAGAAAGGCTGCTATATGAAATGAGGTCAAGTACATAGCTGGCCCAAAGGCAACTGTTCTCATGTGTTTGAGAGTTTCAGTTCTGCACCTGCAATGTGATAGTGCCAGAAGGGCTGACTCAACTGCCCAGCTGTCCCATCCATCAGATGCCTAGACTCAGCTTGTTATTACAGCACATCTAAAAATTAGCCCAAGACAATGTGGAGAACACATCACATATCCGATCTGGGTTCACATCACTGTTTGCCCACCAGTGCAATGTTTTTTATTTTGACAGCTATGGTACGTAAAAAGATGATTCTGGAATGTATAGTTTATATGAAAATAATTCATGATCACAGGGCTGTGTAATGCCCTCTGCTTTTAGCAGCAGGTAGGAGTTCTTCAGAAGGGCATATACTGTTCTTGGCAATTTATTTTTTTGTGAATTCTCGGAAACAAATTTCGCAGGCACTAAGCAATTAAATCATTGTGAAAATGAAATACAGTGTTTTATTACTCAAAGTACTATGAAAGACTGATAGAAATATCAGAGTTTTAGCAGCATCTGAATGTGTCTGCATTGTGAATATTCACAGAATTTACATGTCAGGGATGAATGACCAGTAGTGACCCCTGCTGTCCTAAAAGATAATGCTGCTCTGATCCTGTCTTCTCTGTGTCAGAGACATAGCATTATGCTTCATTTCTGACTTTATTGATTACCTTGCTCTCTTTTCTTCACTAATTTTTCTCCCTCTTTCTCCAATAACTGGGAGAACCCAGGAAGTGGGAACATCCTTCATGATTCTGTAATAACTCTTCACTTTCATTAGGGCTTCTTTCCTGATGATATCAGTTAGTAAAACTGTTCAAACTCTTCCATTCCCCATGTCTGTTTGTATCAAATGGCAGTTTCCTTGTTTTGTCTTCTCTATAAATTGCAGAAAATATTTCTTGACATGTGATTATTCAAACATCTGAATTTAGTTAAGTGGAAATTCTTCAGCATTGCCTTTGTTCTTGGCTTTTCTCATCCCTAATGATTCCAGTTCATGTGATCTTGGGATTTAAGATGCTTCATTTTCCTATGATGCATTTTCCAAAAAAAATGTCTGCTTCCTGAGACCTGGAAAATGCCTTCTCTCAGTGTTCATTCTTTTCTCAGCTCTAGCTGTTTTCTTTGGCTCTGATTTCTGTCTATACCTCATTAGCTATACTCCTGTAGTAGTCATGATGGAGTAGAAGAGGGAGAGAGGAAGAGAAAAACGTCTATTGTGGTGGAAGTGAAGGTGGTGGTATAAAGTGAGATGGTACAAATCTGCAGCTGAGATAGCAAAACTATTTTCAGCTTGTATAGTGAATAAAAACATGTTTTCACTGTATGGGATTCTAGCTTTCAGAAGGAAAGTCTGTCCAGTTTGAATACTACTTGAAACTTCCCCGCCCCCAACTGTGCATAAATTTTGGAGCCTCTGACATTTCCTATTGCAGTATTTTAAAGCATAGAATCTTCATCTCCACCTAGCAGCCAAGAATTTTGCTGTAAGTCAGTTTATTACCTTCACATGTAAACCACACTACCCAAGAAGTTTGTGTAGAATGAATGAATGACAATAAGTTGATTAAGAAGCAAAATGTTTGCCTCTCTTGCTAATACTACAGAAGCCCCAATTTTTACTGTTTACTGATTCACTCTATTAAAAAAGCACAAACATAAAGAAATGCTGTGGTTTGTTCTACTCATCAGAGAGAAATCAGAAACTTCTTGCTAATGGAGTTTGCTAAATAGAAATTACTGGATCAAGAATTAATAGCCTACTTTGCCTCCCATAGAGTGTCATATACTGTATTATTTTGCTTTTCATTTACTAAAAAAAAAAAAAGTGTTCAAAGTTGTATATGGGTGATTGTTTATTAGGCCCATCTTAGACAAAAGATTCCAGAATAATATTTTGGTATTTCTGTGCATGCACAGAAATACATACATACACAGACACATGCATACACATATCTTCCTAAGACTTCTGCCAAAAATGAATAAGCAAAGTGCTTTTACATTAAGCACAGTGGATTTAAATCCTCTCTCTTCAATTTCAGTGTGCTCAATTAACCCGACAAACTTTTTATATTGAGAAGTGCTGCCAATACATACCTGAATGAATTGATATAATGTCAATAATCAGGCATATGGAACTCCTTTCTGTATCTGAAAAACTATGAGGGCTTTCAAAGCTAGAGAGGTTAGATTTCTGCATATTCAGAATCTCAAAGAAACATTCATTTTTCTTTAAATTATTTTTAAATACACTCTAATTTATGTAACTACTGAAATACGTAAGACTTTAATCTTATCCCAGCAGAGTTTTGATTTCATTAACATGCACAAAACTTTGAGAAATATGGAAAAAAAATATACTTTCTTATGCAGTTCAGAATGGGAGACATGTGTTGTTATTTGAGCATTAATACTTTATTTACCTATGAAGGACACCATGGTCCCTTGTGGGACTGTGGGCCATCTTTCATGGTCTGGTTAGGATTCAGGGATTTTTCCATCCGTCTCTGTATTCTATATTTTGGCACTCTTCTTTGCAGCTGAAACCATCTTCATTATACAAAAATATATTACTTTAAAATTGGTGATGACAGTCTTTTTTGGAAAACATACTAACAGATTAACTTTCTTAAATCCATATATACAAGGTCAGGAAGTCTTTATAATTCCTATATAATACATGAACAGAACCAGCACACCCCTCATAAATGACAATAATCAATGACATCTATAATCATTGTGTCAAAACACTCACAGGTTCATGTTCTAAGACACTCAGTTGTGTCTGACTCTTTGCGACCCCAAGAACTGTTGTTAGCTAGGCTCCTCTGTCCACGAGATTCCTCTGGCAAGAATACTGAAGTGAGGTGTCCTTTCTTTCTGCAGGGGCTCTTCCTGACCCAGAGACTGAACCCACCTCTCTTATATCTCCTGCATTGGCAGGTGAATTCTTTACCACTGAGCCACCTAAGAAGCCCTACTCATAGATTGATCATGGTCTAATGTTGTAGGCAAACAGAGGTACCATGTTCCTTACCTCCCATTTATCCTTCTTTATGATGTGAGTGTG
Organism: Cephalophus harveyi; assembly: GCA_006410635.1. Classification (NCBI taxonomy): domain Eukaryota; kingdom Metazoa; phylum Chordata; class Mammalia; order Artiodactyla; family Bovidae; genus Cephalophus; species Cephalophus harveyi. The sequence continues at coordinate 288,836 of SJYT01060499.1, forward strand.
GAAAGATGTGCTGTGTTAGAGTCCATAATGTTAGTTTTCAAGCTAACGTTGATCTGCCATGCCATGTTAAAAATGATCAAAGCGTGAGTTTAAAAAAAGCTCAGATCAACTGCTTAGTTACTTAGAGGGCACAGATTCTCTAAATTCACAGGGAAATACTTCTAGTTTCTAAGATTCTAGTTTACTAAGTAAGCGGTTAGGCCACTGAGTCAGAGATTTTTCAGTGTCTGAAGATATTCACATGATTAAAAAATATCACTTTTATTTAGATATTTTAAGTTGACTTTAACAATATCAGCAGTTTGTAATAGAAGACTTAAAGAAATTTAAATCTGCTTTGCTTGGATGTTAAAATTAAGAAAAAGAAAACTTTCTGGAACTTCTTGTTTTGTATCTTATAGTTACTTGTTTCTCCAAATAAATATTATTTGTAAATTTCATGATGTCCACTAACTAAATAAAACACTGAAACACTTCAGATCCTTTGTTAGGGAAATTCAGATTAACAAAGGATTAAAAAGTAAAAAACTAGAATAAGTAATTTAAAGGGATGATTTTATACTAAAAAAAAAATTGCCTGAGAACTGGTTTCTGTGCCCGTATTATGTAAAAGGAAATATAGGATTTGAAATGAAGAGCTGAAGTGCTATATTGATAGCACTTGTAATGATTACAGCTAAACCAAACTCAGATGACTATTGAAAAATTAGGTGACAGTCTTCACACACATACACATACACATTTGCAACAGTGATTATCTCCCCAGAATCCCTTGTATTAATCTTACCATTGTGTAATAGCTGTTTATTTTTATTATATTGACTTATCCTCAGTTGCTAACTGGCACTGATTCACCTAATCTCTTCAGCTATCAACTAAGGTATCCTTACTGATTAGTTTAGGGAAGGAGTCATCACCTTTACCTGCCCAATCAGAATAAAGCTCAGAAAAGTCATTAAATGAAGTTGGTAGTAGTGAGTAGGGGCTTCCCTGGTGGCTCAGAGGTTAAAGCGTCTGCCTATGATGAGAGAGACCTGGGTTCGATCCTGGGTCAGGAAGATCCCCTAGAGAAGGGAATGGCAACCCACTCCAGTACTCTTGCCTGGAGAATCCCATGGATGGAGGAGCCTGGTGGGCTACAGTCCACGGGGTCGCAAAGAGTTGGACATGACTGAGCGACTTCACTTTACTTCACTTCAGTGGTGAGGAGTATCTCCTTTCTTTTTAAAACCATGTTATGTATATGTAGAATTAAAGCTGCCTCAAGTACTTTGCTTCCTTTGAAGCAAATCTCGTGGAGGAAACTGATAAACAAGGAAGATCTGAATAAATGAAATTGCCAAAAAGTGAATGTGAAGTCTGATCAAAACATCCTTGGAGCTTACCCTTTAGACTTAGTCCCTTTAAACCAGGTTTAATTTTATTTTCTGTTACTTGCTAGTGATATTATCTTAAATTATAAAATGAGTCAAAATTCATAACACAACTGGGAATTGTTTTCAATTTATTGGTACTTTCCATGAAATTTTATACATTCTATCAGGCACTATTAAACAATCTTCAATCATATACAGTGTTTCAGTTCCACAGCACTTTAGTTTTGAAATTATTCTGGATACAGCAGTAGTTTGTGTGCCTGCATGCATGCTAAGTTGCGTCAGTTGTGTTCAACTCTTTGCAACTCAATGGACTGCCAGGCTCCTCTGTTCATGGGATTCTCCAGGCAAGAATTCTGGAGTGGGTTGCCATGCCCTCTTCCAGGGGAGTCTTCCCAACCCAGGGACGGAGCCCTTGTCTCTTATGCCTCCTTCAGGTGGGTTCTTTAACGATAGTGCTGCCTGGGAAGCCCCACAGCAGTAGTTTAACTGATGTCAAATGATTAAGAACTTGATATGAACCACCCACTGAGAGGAATTTTAAAGAGACAAAAATGAAAAATCCAAACAAAAAGTCATTTTACTTGGGCAAAGGTTAATATTTGTAATAAAAGCTACTGTTTCCTAGGTACATACTACATGTCACAGACTTTATATGTATTAGATTATGATTAATCCTGTATCAACTCTGTGAGGCTGCTCTGTTAGCATAATTTTACAGCTGAACAGATTGATACTCAGGGAATTTTGATAATGGGTAAGATTTATTCAAGTAATAAATGAAATCTTATAAATGTCCAAATTCTTGTAGATCCATAAGTCATGCATTCTAGTCACTCAAATGCTTCCCTTTCACAAATTTATTTTCACAAAAATTTACTGAAAATATGGAATATCCAAATTACTAGATCAGAGAGCGAGAGTAACACAAGATCATCAAATACATTTCCTGAAAGCCAGAGCATTCCATCTATATAGAGGAAAAGAACTGTGTGAGATATATATATATATAAAAAATACATATTTAAATATATATAAAAAAAATATATATATAATTGCTTTGAGGGACAAAGTAAATAATAACAAAGAACTTCTGATCAGGCACCACTGATTCTAATTCTGAAATTATGGACTGTTTCTGGGATAGAGTTTCATTTGAGCTCAAACTAGCAGAAATGAATATTGCTGTAGCTGAAAATCGTTTGTGAATTAATGTGTGCAAAACAGTAAAATTCAGATCATGTAGAGTGTGGACCCATGAAACAGTCTGGCTTGGTGAGAAATAGGTGGTAAGAGCAGAATCTAGGAAGAAAAAAACATAACCAGATTTTCTAGGTTCAGAGATTGCACACCTAAGATCTGTGGACTATGCTTAGTCTGTGTGGTTGCTTAATTTGACCTGAAAATGTTTCTAAAATATTTGAATGATTCCAATCTTGATCTGTGACCTTTAGCTCCCACAGTCTCTACCAAGCAACTTCATTCATTCTCAGCATACTCTGCATGGGACCTGACAAGACTCTAGAAGATTCTGAATATTATTGGGTAAAATGGGTATGAGGGACCTGGAAGTGATACGGTCTCAACTCCTTCTACATAAATAACTCAAATAGTAATATAGGAGATAAGTAAGGATACTGAATAAACTAACAGTACTGAGGCTAGTTAAGAGGTGAGTACAATAATATGTATTCCATTAAAATAATAATAATAACAAAGCCATCATCTAGACCAGTGGCGTCAGGAGTAGGAAATACAAGACTGATTCCAGAACTTCAGAGTAGACTGAACAGGATGTTCTAACTGTTAGCACATAAGAATAAACACAAATCACCATCACTGAGAGGATGGAATATAAAGAGGAATATAATACACCCGTACAAATCAAGGGGCTTCCCTGGTGGCTCAGAGGTTAAAGCGTCTGCCTATGATGAGAGAGACCTGGGTTCGATCCCTGGGTCAGGAAGATCCCCTGGAGAAGGAAATGGCAACCCACTCTAGTACTCTTGCCTGGAGAATCCCATGGATGGAGGAGCCTGGTGGGCTACAGTCCACGGGGTCGCTAAGAGTCGGACACGACTGAGCGACTTCACTTCACTTCGTACAAATCAAAGAGGAATATAATACACACATACAAGAGAAGGAAATGGCAACCCACTCTAGTACTCTTGCCTGGAGAATCCCATGGATGGAGGAGCCTGGTGGGCTACAGTCCACGGGGTCGCTAAGAGTCGGACACGACTGAGCGACTTCACTTCACTTCGTACAAATCAAAGAGGAATATAATACACACATACAAATACCAGAAACAACTTTTGATTTACATGTGAAGATATTTCTGATGGGTAGGGTGAATTCCATCAACACCTCTTAAATTTGGAAATGAACCTGAATATGTTAGTTAATACACTGGAGTGCTTGGTGTAGCTTAGGACTTAACCACTTTGAACAAAACAAACAGTTTTCATTCCTTGGTCTTGAAAGTTATACATTTGGGGAAAACAGTCCTTAGCATAAATTTTTAAATGTGTCTTTTATTTTCACATGTATACTGCAAAATGTAATAGGTTGGTGAAAATTTTCACTCAAGATCTGACTCTGATATAACACAAATTCAGTAAATTTTAGATTGAGATGTGGTGTATATGGAATATTTTGAGTAAGAATATGAATTCTGTGTGTCTTTAGCACAATTGCTGCTGCTGCTGCTAAGTCGCTTCAGTCATGTCCAACTCTGCACAACCCCATAGAGGGCAGCCCACCAGGCTACCTCATCCCTGGGATTCTCCAGGCAAGAACACTGGAGTGGGTTGCCATTTCCTTCTCCAATGCATGAAAGTGAAAAGTCAAAGTGAAGTCGCTCAGTCGTGTCTGACTCAGCGACCCCATGGACTGCAGCCTACCAGGCTCCTCCGTCCATGGGATTTTCCAGGCAAGAGAGTTGCCATTTCCTTCTCCAATGCATGAAAGTGAAAAGTCAAAGTGAAGTCGCTCAGTCGTGTCTGACTCAGCGACCCCATGGACTGCAGCCTACCAGGCTCCTCCGTCCATGGGATTTTCCAGGCAAGAGTACTGGAGTGGGGCGCCATTGCCTTCTCCGTTAGCACAATTAGGCACACTAAATATGGAAAATGTCTTTCCTTCTCCCATCTCTAGATAGTTTTGACTTGAAAAATATTTTATCATCTTTAGATATATGAATGCTTCTGACAGCTCTTGGTCACAGGAGGTTAAGAGTGAAGATCATGTGGCAGTACAGACTATTTTCAGGCTAGTGTATCTTCATTTCTTGCCAATGTAAAGAGTGGAAAACAACAGCCCTGAACTTGACACAGTGCTACCTGGAGCCCTTTGTTGCTGAGTCACATATGGTCTCATTTGAGAATTAATGATCACTTAAAATTCTCCAAGCCAGGCTTCAGCAATATGTGAACTACGAACTCCAAGGTGTTCAAGCTGGTTTTAGAAAAGGTAGAGGAACCAGAGATCAAATTGCCAACATCCGCTGGATCATCGAAAAAGCAAGAGAGTTCCAAAAATATATCTATTTCTGCTTTATTGACTATGCCAAAGCCTTTGACTGTATGGATTACAATAAACTGTGGAAAATTCTGAAAGAGAGGGGCATACCAGACCACATGACCTGCCTCTTGAGAAATCTGTATCCAGGTCAGGACAACAGTTAGAACTGGACATGGAACAACAGACTGGTTCCAAATAGGAAAAGGAGTACGTCAAGTCTGTATGTTGTCACCCTGCTTATTTAACTTCTATGCAGAGTACATCATGAGAAACGCTGGGCTGGAGGAAGCACAATCTGGAATCAAGATTGCCAGGAGAAATATCAATAACCTCAGATATGCAGATGACGCCACCCTTATGGTAGAAAGTGAGGAAGATCTAAAGAGCGTCTTATGAAAGTGAAAGAGGAAAGTGAAAAAGTTGGCTTAAAGCTCAACATTCAGAAAACGAAGATCATGGCATCTGGTTCCATCACTTCATGGCAAATAGATGGAGAAACAGTGGAAGCAGTGGCTGACTATTTTTCTGGGCTCCAAAATCACTGCAGATGGTGATTGCAGCAATTAAATTAAAAGACACCTAGTCTTAGCAAGAAAAGTTATGACCAACCTAGACAGCATATTGAAGAGTAGAGACATTATTTTGCCAACAAAGGTCTGTCTAGTCAAGGCTATGGTTTTTCCTGTGGTCATGTATGGATGTGAGAGTTGGACTGTGAAGAAAGCTGAGTGCAGAAAAATTGATGCTTTTGAACTGTGGTGTTGGAAAAGACTCTTGAGACTCCCTTGAGCTTCAAGAAGGTCCAACCAGTCCATCCTAAAGGAGATCAGTCCTGGGTGTTCATTGGAAGGACTGATGCTAAAGCTGAAACTGGAATACTTTGGCCACCTGATGCAAAGAGCTGACTCATTTGAAAAGACCCTGATGTTGGGAGGGATTGGGGGCAGGAGGAGAAGGGGACAACAGAGCATGAGATGGTTGCATGGCATCACCGACTTGATGGACATGGGTTTGGGTGGACTCCAGGAGTTGGTGATGGACAGGGCGGCCTGGTGTGCTGCGGTTCATGGGGTTGCAAAGAGTCGGACATGACTGAGTGACTGAACTGAACTGAACTGAACTGAATCCAGAATCTTGAAAGCATATGATCAACTGCTGAGTCACTTCAGTCATGTCCGACTCTGTGTGACCCCATAGACGGCAGCCCACCAGGCTCCACAATCCCTGGGCTTCTCCAGGCAAGAACCCTGGAGTAGGTTTCTATTTCCTTCTCCAATGCATGAAAGTGAAAAGTGAAAGTGAAGTCACTCAGTCGTGTCTGACTCTTCATGACCCCATGGACTGTAGCCCACCAGGCTCCTCCGTCCATGGGATTCTCCAGGCAAGAGTAATGGAGTGGGGTGCCATTGCCTTCTCCAATATTATGATCAACTAATCTGAACTGAATCCAATTATTATTTATCCTGAGGGCCATAGACTTGATAGTGCTTTATGAGTGGGTTGAGTTTCCCTTGAAGATAATGGAAGTTTCTATTGTCAAATCCTGGGAAAAAGTCAACTGTAGGAGGAAATGAAGTATCTCTTAACAACAAGTAGGAAAACTACTTCTTTCTGGACTTACAGACAATCTGTACCTGAGATAAAATATATGGAAATATTTTGAAATTTCTGAGAGTTTGTTATGTCTGTCACATGAAGGTTGATCAGGGTTAGACAGGTTATCATGGCAAATCTTATCCAATTGATCACCCAGTACTTATCTTCTACCATTTTATAGCTTATGATTCCATCTACTTCTCAATTCTCTGCAATAAAAATCCCCTGAGAAATTATTATTTTTTAAAATGTATGTCATTTCAGTGCCTTCATCCACACTGGCATTACAGCCTCTCACCTTCCTTTCTTATGGTCATCATTATCTAGAAAGAAGAAACTTTCTAAAACACGAGCCTATTCATGTCACGCTTCTTCCTAAAGTTTTTTGATGATTCCTCATTACTTTGTCACAAAGTAGTCGTTGAAAGGATTTAGTTCAGTTCAGTTCAGTCGCTCAGTTGTGTCCAACTCTTTGAGACCCCATGAATCACACACAGTATGCCAGGCCTCCCTGTCCATCACCAACTCCCGGAATTCACTCAAACCCATGTCCATCAAGTCGGTGATGCAATCTAGCCGTCTCATCCTCTGTCGTCCCTTTCTCCTCCTGCCCCCAATCCCTCCCAGCATCAGAGTCTTTTCCAATGAGTCAACTCTTCGCATGAGGTGGCCAAAGTACTGGTTGGACTGGTTGGATTTTCTTGCAGTCCAAGGGACTCTCAAGAGTCTTCTCCTGCACCACAGTTCAAAAGCATCAATATGTTCGATACAGGATACAGGATGCTTGGGGCTGGTGCACGGGGATGATCCAGAGAGATAAGATGGGGTAGGAGGTGGGAGGGGGATTCAGGATTGGGAGCTAATATACACCCATGGTGGATTCATGTCAATGTATGGCAAAACCAATACGGTATTGTAAAGTAAAATAAAGTAAAAATAAAATTAAAAAAAAAAANAGGGTTGGACACGACTGAGAGACTTCACTTCACTTTTCACTTTCATGCACTGGAGAAGGAAATGGCAACCCACTCCAGTGTTCTTGCCTGGAGAATCCCAGGGACAGGGTAGCCTGGTGGGCTGTTGTCTGTGGGGTTGCACAGAGTTGGACACGACTGCAGTGACTTAGCAAAATGTTATCTTGACAAGACCCTGCCTCCAACGTTTTAGATACATCTTCCCAAGCAAACCACATGCATACGAAACATCTTAAGGAGCATTTTTCATGAAAAAAAGAAAAGATAATGGGTAAATAATTTTAAAAATATGTATTTAAAATCATGATATATATAGAATGACATTAGGTAAAATCAGATTCTGTCAGTGCAAAAAAAAAAAAAGAGAAAGATAAGATTATTCAATTATTATTACATAGTACTATAGAGGCAGAGAAGCTAAAAACAGTTTGATAAATGAGGTAATCAGTTGAACATAATCAGTTGAAATGTAATATAAAAATACAGTGTTTTGTGGTTCTTAGAAGCAATGCTTTAGAAGCTAATTCTTCCAGGAATTATATTAAATGTTAGCAACCACAATTTGCTGATATTCTTATGTTACTCACTAACCTCTGTTTCTCTTGTTGTAAGTCTGTATAGAAATACACACACACACACACACACACATTCTCCAGTATACTGTGGTCAGTTATTTTACCACATAATATAAAAATGTGAATTTGTATTACAGTAAATTTTTATCACTTAAAAAATCCTGTATTTCAATCTAAACTAGAAAAACCATCAGAAAAAGATATATCTACCTCCCTACCACACATACACACACACAAGTGTAATCTTTCACACATGGACATCTACATCACATACTTGTGGACTATACTTGTGGTTTTTTGATTACTTAGGATTCTTTGCTTTAGTAAATAGGCTTATGAAACCTAGCAAATTGGTCTACAAAGGAATTTGGGGCAAGTTTTAGTTTAAAACAAATAACTGATTTCACAATTATACATTTAATCTGCCTTAATCTCAACTCTGTTAACCCACCTCAATCCTCGGCCATTTCAGCCAATTTAAAACTTCAGCCATTCTACTTTTTTATCAATTGCATGAAAAACTGAAGGAGAAGCTGTTATACTGGTATATGAAGACAGATGCCATTGGAGAGAGCCTTATTTTTGTAGTAATTAGAAAATTGAGATGTCCAAAATGATATATTGAGATTGGAAGAGTCAGATTATTAGTACACCAATTAATCTATAATTTTAGTAAGAATTTAGTGAATGGTTAGTATATTATTAATGTAGATTGTAGATAAAGCAGAAGGAAATAAATAAAACAATAAATAAACAAACAAACATAAACTCTACAGACAAAAATAACAAATAATAGGAAGTAATAATAAATAATGGGAAGTAGTGGTTATAATTTCTAGTTTATATTCAACAGAGAATCAGAGAAGGTCTTGCTGATTAGGTGACATCTAAGGAATGTATGACAAACCTAGACCGCCTATTAAAAATCAAAGACTTTACTTTGCCAACAAAGGTCCATCTAGTCAAAGCTATGATTTTTTCAGTAGTCAAGTATGGATGTGAGAGTTGAACCATAAAGAAATATGAGCACCGAAGAATTGATGCTTTAGAACTGTGGTGCTGGAGAAGACTCTTGAATGTCCCTTTGACTGCAAGGAGATCAAACCAGTCAGTCCTAAAGGAAATCAACCCTGCATATTCATTGGAAGGACTGACGCTGAAGCTGAAAGTCCAATACTTGGCCACCTGATGTGAAGAACTGACTCTGGAAATGACCCTGATGCTGGGAAATATTGAAGGCAGGAGGAGAAGGGGATGACAGAGAATGAGATAGTTGAATGGCATCACTGACTCAGTGGATTTGTGTTTGAGCAAGCTCCTGGAGCTGGTGATGAATAGGGAAGCCTGGTATGCTGCAGTCCATGGGGTTGTAAAGAGTCAGACAAGACTGAGTGGCTGAGCTGAACTGAGAAATGTACATACCTAAGGGTGAATCTGGAGATGGACACTCAAGACAAAGGGAGAACTAAACACAATGGCATTAAACACATTCACATTGTTTGAGGACTGTAAAGAGGCAACCATACAGAACTGAGAGTCCAAAAGGGAGAATGGTAAGAATTCATATCAGAGAGGTGAGAGTCAGCCAGATCACAAGGCCCTGAGTACTTTGATACAAATGGTTTCTTTACCAAAATACAGTCTTCTTCTGATGGATCATAAAGACTATATATTTCTCAGTGTTATTTGGATCAGATATGGTCATATGACTTGCATCCAACAGAACAGGAAATGAGGTAATGTGTTCCTTCCCAAGACTTTTGATCATCATACTCTTTCCTCATTTACTGACATGAGACAGAAAAGCATAGTGACCATGAAAGCCATATGCTTAAGAGGCTGGAGACACAAAATTGAATTTATGGCCCTTAACTGCCATGGGCAAGGAAAGTATCTTCTAGCCAGGAATGTATGTTTTAAAACTTAGAGAATCGAAAGTAAACATTTATTTTATTTAAGCCTTTATACTTTTCTGGCACTATTTGCTGTGGCATCTAGCATTACCTTAACTAAAGTTGGGCCACTGGAAAAAAACATGCCTTTTACTGAGACAAATAGGAAAACTTGGAATTAGCATTATTATTTTCTTCTCTAACATTTTGCAATGTTTTGTACAGAAGAGTGGCATGATCAGATTTGCAGTTTAAAAAGAATGACTCCACTCACAACTTAGAAAATGATTTACAATGGGAAAAGGATGGAAGGAGAGGAATTGATTAAAGGCCATGGTTTCTAGTCTAGAGAATGTTGACTTAACTGGATTGGTAGTAGTTGAAGTGGTAGAGAGTGGTTAGATTCTAGATAAAAAACATTCTCTGTAAAGCTAGCAAAATTGCTTACAGCCTAGAAATGAAATGCATGAAAAAGACAGGAATCAAGACTGATAAAGATTTTTTTCAATGGAACAACTGAAAAAAGGTGGTGTTGACTTTTACTGGCATTTTACTTTGACCGAAAGTAGCATTATTTGAGGATGATCAGGATATCAATTAGAAATGCTTTTTTTTTTATATATTGAAATATTTTATTATGAAAGACTTCTTTTTACAATAACACAGTTTTTGGCACTCAAATATAAAACAGTATTTTTCTAACATTATTACTATATAAATGCTTTACATTGTAAAAATATGCTAGTTTAAGTTCCTTAGTGATTATTTTAAGAGAGGCTCATAACTTAATGATAATATGCTCTGAAAGTTGCTGGAATTCTTAGAAAAATAAGAATGCTGCATGTATTATGTTTTTTTTTTTTAATTTTATTTTTACTTTATTTTACTTTACAATACCGTATTGGTTTTGCCATACATTGACATGAATCTACCATGGGTGTATATTAGCTCCCAATCCCGAATCCCCCTCCCACCTCCCACCCCACATCATCTCTCTG